>OY744549.1:13236910-13471910 GCA_963556195.1 Sepiola atlantica | reverse complement strand
GTATTTCTATATATATATATATGTGTATTTCTATATATATATATATATGTATATATATACATATGTGTATTTCTATATATATATATATATGTATATATATATACATATGTGTATTTCTATATATATACACATGTGTATGTATTTCTATATATATACACATGTCCATTGGAAGATGAATTCTGTTTGATATTCCCAGTGAACATAACCAGAAATCGGTACTATTAGAAGTTTTGAACCAGACAAAACTGACTGTTTGCCAAATAAAAGCGAGCAGGCGTCAAACTGAAAACGAGGCGGATTTACAAATTCATCAGCGTAGTTTTTTTCATGACAATTTATATATTTTTTATAAAGAAAATCAATTAAATTTTTTTAATAATTTTTTGTTGTTATGAATAAACTTTCAATACAATTCATATTTTCATAAACAAAATCAATGAATTTTTTGTTGTTATGAATAAACTTTCAATACAATTCATATTTTCATAAACAAAATCAATGAATTTTTTGTTGTTATGAATAAACTTTCAATACAATTCATATTTTCATAAACAAAATCAATGAATTTTTTGTTGTTATGAATAAACTTTCAATACAATTCATATTTTCATAAACAAAATCAATGAATTTTTTGTTGTTATGAATAAACTTTCAATACAATTCATATTTTCATAAACAAAATCAATGAATTTTTTGTTGTTATGAATAAACTTTCAATACAATTCATATTTTCATAAACAAAATCAATGAATTTTTTGTTGTTATGAATAAACTAAACATTTAACAGAACATAATCAATAAAACAACGATTTTTACATTTTATTTCTGTTTTTATATTTTGGTACTGGTACAGCCTTTAAATCTGACAAAACCCAATAGCTGAGGGTTAGGTTAGGTTTTTAAAAATAACTAAACATTTTAATCATTTTTCTTCAATTATCTGCCAGGTCTCATAAGATTTAATCAAATTACAGGTAAAGTTTTCGCTTGCTTCTCAAGCCTTTTGATTGGCTAAACGCTTCAACATCTTCCAACTGTTTACGTAAATAGCCAGAAGATGCTGAACAAAAAGTCGGTTTTGTTTGGTTCAAAAGCTGTACCAGTACCCAAAAACCTCATAACGATGCATAGACAGGTAAACTGAAAAGGGGAATAACTAAAATTGTTCTTTTTCAGTTAAATCTATTTTTTTTTTTTCGAAACATAATTTTCAGCTTTTATGTATAAAGAAAGAACACAGTGTTCTAAGTTAAAGCACATGAATATTTTATTGATTGAATTTGATGGTCATTTGAGAGTCTTGATTGCTATTTCTAAATTAAGAGGTGATGTTGAATTAGAGTCTCGACCAAGATCCTGACATTCATTATAAACATCTTTCTCTGAGGGTTTATTTCATGCTGAAATGAAAGCATGTAACTGTCTTCATCATCGTCAAACAAAGTAATTGCTTCTTCAACCATTTCTAAAAGATGACATAAATTCAGTTTTTTCATAGAATACTTCATTTTATTCTCAATTTTGTTATGTAAGAGTAGCATTTCTTCTTAGTGATGTAATGAAATGAAAGAAGGAAAACTTTTCTTGAAAACGTAATATTTAACACAAGACAAACTATATCCTACCTCATCGCAAATTGTTAATATACCCAAAGGTTCTGCTCTTTTACGGTTACTGCTCTCCCTCAACTCTTTGTTATGGGTGCTGTTTTCATTACATTTTGATAGCAAATTGAAATCTCTTCTAAAAATAAAATAACATCTTTTTTTTGGCGGGGGGAGTTTGAAGTCATAATTCCAGGCAGTCCGAATATGATAAAAGTGTAGTATATGCACTGTCTTCAATAAGAGGATAAATGCTTTTCTACTGAGGGAATTTATGGTTAGCTGGATATCTTTCACATTAAAAACAGACCTTGTGTCAAACTTGTCCCTTGTGTGAAGACAAGTAAATACAAATGATTATATTTTGTGGAGTGGTGCTATTGCTTTCAGGAGGAAACAACTCTGACACTTTCTCTGTTCTTTCTTTCATTTTATGAAAAAATTAAACCGTCTAATAAGATACATCTTTTATGTTTTAAGGCCCGTAAACATCAGCTGACATGAAGAATTGAAAGTGAACCTGTTTTTTTGAGACCTTCAGCATCATAAATCAATACTTGCAAGACAAATATGTGACCATTGAGTGTTTCGATGCATGTATTGTAGTTAGAACAATGTATTTTTACAGGTGTGTACATTTTGTGGGCTTACAAAAGAGCAGCTATTGTCTTATTAGACCGGTTTTCATCCAAGAAGATCCTGTTGCGATCAACTTCTCAATATATTGAAGATGATAACAGGAACAGTGTTTGTAAACCTAACAGCTGCATATGATATGGTGAACCATAAGATACTGAAGGTTGTCGAAATAATTAAGAAAGCAGAAGTTGTCATGGTTATCAAATCATTACTAACTAACTGAGAAATTTTCATTGAAATGGATGGAACGTGAATATCTCAGACAAACGGACTGTCCTTGTTCCTACTCTTTTGAACATATATACCAATGAAAAACCTGAATTTGATAAAATCCGCAGAATAATCCATACAGATTATCTTTTTCTGGTGATGCAAGAAGGGGTTTCCAAACATATTTAGCAATGACTTTAAGATGCTCTTAATACTCTGAAAGAGTACTACAAAAACAATGAATTCTACGCTAATGCAGTAAAGACACATGTCTGTGCATTTCATCTGAACAACTATGAGGTAACTAGGAAGCTCACCATCACCTGGAATGGCAATGAACTACAAAATATCAGTTTTCATGTCGACCTGACTGTTAAACTGGTCAGAACCTTATTCTTATAGGGACACCACAAGAAAATAAAAGAAAAGGTTTCTATAAGGAACAACTTGCTTACAAAACGTATGAATTCAAATTAGAGCTCAGCCTAAAACCTTGTGCACAACTGAATTAGTACTTTGTTACCCTGCTACTAAATATTCATCTGCAGTTTTGGCTGGATTGTGCCATGCGAAATTAATCGACCTAGTACAAAATAATGCATGCTGCACAATCACTGGGAAACTAAGAATAAGCTTACTACCAGAGGTGTGCAGATTGGGTAATATGCTACCTTCCTCATATTTTAAGGGAGTCGCATGTGAGAATGCTAAAAAAAAAAACCAACATGTGGACAACTGCGAGATTGAAATCATGATCCAATTTATGACCACACTTCGCTTTCAACTTGTATTTTATTTTTAATTAGATTATTTAACCTTCAGTTGTAGATTTAAATTCTCGTAAGAATACGTGGGATTTGATTTTGTTTGTGTTAGAAAAATAATATGTATAACCAAATTAAATTTATTTATTTACAGACTTATTACAGAAAATTTGCACTACATAAATCTATAGCAAAAAATAATATGTATAACCAAATTAAATTTATTTATTTATTTACAGACTTATTACAGAAAATTTGCACTACATAAATTGGCTGGATTGTGCCATGCGAAATTAATCGACCTAGTACAAAATAATGCATGCTGCACAATCACTGGGAAACTAAGAATAACCTTACTTCCAGAGGTGTACAGATTGGTGTATATGCTACCTTCCTCATATTTTAAGGGAGTCACATGTGAGATTGCTAAAAAAAGGAAACCAACATAAGACACCCCAGATGTGGACAACTGCGAGATTGAAATCATGAAGCAGTTAATGACCACACTTCGCTTTCAACTTGTATTGTCACAGAACTATTGCAGTGACATATCAAATGAACAGAATGACTAATTGAATGAAGTTAATCAAGAACCCAAAGAACATATTTCACATTGCACGGATCTTCATAGGAATGACAAGGTGACCTTTAAACGAGCACAAGTGAAAGTTGAAAGGACAGCCATCAACATCTACAGGTGGAAACATACAATAAGCAACTACCCTTGTGGTGAAATACCAAACAGATAATAGAACACATCATCAGTGATTGCAGTGATGGACCAACTTATTATTGAAATTATTGAAACAACATTGACGAAAGTCATAGCGGTGGAAACATCGGATTACTTTAGATCTGATGTCTAATGTACAATGTATTTTTCAAATTTTAAGATTGTCAGTTTTTTCCAATTTATTCGTTTATTTAGATGTAAACTAAGCATTACATCTACAAATATATATGATTAATTATAATTGACAATATTCCATTATATTTTGATAAATTGTCTTTGTCAACTTTTCTGATTGCAAAACAAAAGAATTTATGAAGCCTTTTGAGGTTCTGTTGTGTAAACTGTTTTATTATATATCAGCTTGTTTTTTTACAGATAAATCACAAGAATACATAAAATTGTAACTACATGATATATCAGCTTGTTTTTTTACAGATAAATCACAAGAATACATAAAATTGTAACTACATGATATATCAGCTTGTTTTTTTACAGATAAATCACAAGAATACATAAAATTGTAACTACATGATATATCAGCTTGTTTTTTTACAAGAATACATAAAATTGTAACTACATGATATATCAGCTTGTTTTTTTACAAGAATACATAAAATTGTAACTACATGATATATCAGCTTGTTTTTTTACAAGAATACATAAAATTGTAACTACATGATATATCAGCTTGTTTTTTTACAAGAATACATAAAATTGTAACTATAATCTCAAACTAATACTTTCCATTAACTGCTCATTTTTTTTAAATTTGGAAAACCAGTTTTTGTTTTGACGGAGTTCAGTAATGTTTAACTTCAATGTAGAATAAGTAATTTAATCTTGACTTTAAATAATTTGATTTTTGATTAGATTATTCTAATATTTTTTGTATTTTTCTAACACAAAAACATCAAATCCCACGTCTTTTTACGAGAATTTAAATATAAAACATAAGGTTATTATGTTTTATATTTAAATTCTTGTAAAAAGACGTGGGATTTGATGTTTTTGTGTTAGAAAAATACAAAAAATATTAGAATTTTCTAAATACAATTTTAACAATGAAAAATCCAAAATCTTTACGTCTTTCATATTATGTCTAACCAAATTCAATTTATTTATTTACAGACTTATAACAGAAAATTTGAAAATCTCTAGCAAAAAAACTCAACCGTAGCTGCAAAACTTTTAAAGAACACAGACGGCTTTAAATTCCAAATATTTTTGAATCACAGGTAATTACACACATTTGTAAAAATGTTTGATGTCGTTTATTTTTTAATGATTATTGCATTATTTTATTTTTTTATTTGCAGATTATACATTAATTTGAACACTACAACTTTTACAAACGTTCTGCTCATAAATGAATAATGTTTGTGGTATTGTTAAAACAAAAAAGATTATACATTAATTTGAACACTACAACTTTTACAAACATTCTGCTCATAAAGGAATAATGTTTGTGGTATTGTTAAAACAAAAAAGATTATACATTAATTTGAACACTACAACTTTTACAAACGTTCTGCTCATAAAGGAATAATGTTTGTGGTATTGTTAAAACAAATAAGATTATACATTAATTTGAACACTACAACTTTTACAAACGTTCTGCTCATGAAGGAATAATGTTTGTGGTATTGTTAAAACAAAAAAGATTATACATTAATTTGAACACTACAACTTTTACAAACGTTCTGCTCATAAAGGAATAATGTTTGTGGTATTGTTAAAACAAAAAAGATTATACATTAATTTGAACACTACAACTTTTACAAACGTTCTGCTCATAAAGGAATAATGTTTGTGGTATTGTTAAAACAAAAAAGATTATACATTAATTTGAACACTACAACTTTTACAAACGTTCTGCTCATGAAGGAATAATGTTTGTGGTATTGTTAAAACAAAAAAGATTATACATTAATTTGAACACTACAACTTTTACAAACGTTCTGCTCATAAATGAATTATGTTTGTGGTATTGTTAAAACAAAAAAGATTATACATTAATTTGAACACTACAACTTTTACAAACGTTCTGCTCATAAATGAATTATGTTTGTGGTATTGTTAAAACAAAAAAGATGAAAGGTTGAATAAGATAAAAAAATAGTGTTTAAGGTTTCCAAATAAGTATTTAAGATATTTGAACATTTAAAACTTGGCGAGAAAATCTTTAGAGATTTTCATTCATGTATTTTTCTAAACAATATTCTCTTTTAAATTATATAAAAAATATGATCAAATATATTTGTACTTCAAATAGCATGTCTTTAATTTTTGAAACCAGATAGTAAATATTCTTTATAAATAATTGCTACATCTAAATGTAGAATTGCATGGTGTTTGATTAAGATAGAAAAATTAAGTTATAAAACAGTACAGTATAAAAATTAAATTCAACAAAAGAATGAGAAAAGTATAAAAATAAGGGAGAATTAAATTTTAAAATGAAGTACGGAAAATACCTAATTTAATTTGTACAAAATAGGAGTTATGAAAACTGAAAACAAAAATTAAATTTTACAAGAATAGACTAAATAAAAAAGTTTTAAATGGAAGACTAACATTTCTGAAAAATAATAATTTGAACATAAAACTAAAACACGTGTGAATTTAGAAAGTAATTAAAGTGAAATTGTCATGAAAGGAGTCAAGAAGAGAAATTAAATAGTAAAAACATCAGATTATTTAAGTAAACATAACAAAAGGACAATTTGTTATTAAAATAGAAAATGTTTTAAAACGTTTACGGGCATTTGAAGAATATCAAAGATAAAAATGCAAAAGATAAGCAAATACTTAAAATAGAGGAATATTTGAAAATTATTTTTTTAACATAAAAATAGAATATATTACAAAATGATAATCCTTAGCTTGTACGAGGTTGCAACATCAATAATGAAATTAAGTGTTTTAAAATGTATTAAACATTTATTAGATTTTTTATGTTATTTTACTCATACATGTTGGTAATATCAGAAAAACAGGGAGCTTGGAGGGAATTCCAAAGGTTGGCAGTTCCAGGAGATAAAGTGTAAGAAGCCTTCTTGCATCTGAGGAGCTCTACAGCTAAGGCATGGGATTTTGCTGATCATCTGGTTAGTCGTGGGTATTTACCTTGAGGGGAAGCACTAGAGCAGCAAGTTTCTCAGAACACATTCCCTTGGAATGCTTGTAATACAAGTACAGGGATGCAACATTGTCGATGGGATACGAACTGGAGTATGTTAAAAAGTGGTAAGACACTGTCGAAGAGGGAGAGACTAGTGTTTAATTCAGCAGATATGGCAACAATACTCCATGCATTGACGAATGGTGGCTTCATAGATATAGGATACTGACAGGTGGGAGAAGTTTTCTAGCATGGTAGAAGGCGCCACTTTCCTTGCAGCAGCAATATATTCTATTTGTTCCAATAAATGTTATCTGTGAATGTGAGGAGGATGTGTTTGAATGAGCAACTCTCAGGTAGGGTGCTATTAGCCATGGTAATCGTTTGTTGTAAAATTATAACTCTTAAAGGAAAAAAGGAGCTTTGTCTTAGAAATAAATCTTACTCTACATTTGTGGTCCAATTCCACTACAAACTGGAGATCATTCTGCTAATAGCTTTTCATGGGCTTTACAGCATAGAAGAACGTTTAATCAATTATTTGCTATACATGTTTGTTTTAAATATGTGTGCATATGTTTTGCCCACATGTCGAGAATAGAGATGGTGTAATCAGCAAATATATTCATCTCAGAAAAAATTGCATTTGAGATTTTATTTATGTAAATAATAATAATAATAATAATAATAATAATAATAATAATAATAATAATTTTGTTCATGAAAATAATAATAACAATAATAATAATAATAATTTTGTTCATGAAAATAAAAATAACAATAATAATAATAATAATTTTGTTCATGAAAATAAAAATAACAATAATAATAATAATAATTTTGTTTATGAAAATAATAATAATAATAATAATAATTTTGTTTATGAAAATAATAATAATAATAATAATAATAATTTTGTTTATGAAAATAATAATAATAACAATAATAATAATTTTGTTTATGAAAATAATAATAATAACAATAATAATAATTTTGTTTATGAAAATAATATTAATAACAATAATAATAATAACAATAATAATAATGATAATTTTGTTTATGAAAATAATAATAATAATAATAATAATAATAATAATTTTATTTATGTAAATAATAATAATAATCATACAAATAATAATAATACAAAAATAATAATAATAACAATAATAATAATAATAATTTTGTTTATGAAAATAATAATAATAATAATTTTATTTATGTAAATAATAATAATAATACAAAAATAATAATAATAACAATAATAATAATAATAATTTTGTTTATGAAAATAATAATAATAATAATAATTTTATTTATGTAAATAATAATAATAATACAAATAATAATAATAATACAAAAATAATAATAATAATAATAATAATAATTTTGTTTATGAAAATAATAATAATAATAATAATAATAATTTTATTTATGTAAATAATAATAATAATAATAATAATACAAATAATAATAATAATACAAAAATAATAATAATAACAATAATAATAATAATAATTTTGTTTATGAAAATAATAATAATAATAATAATAATAATTTTATTTATGTAAATAATAATAATAATAATACAAATAACAATAATAATACAAAAATAATAATAATAACAATAATAATAATAATAATTTTGTTTATGAAAATAATAATAATCATAATAATAATAATAATAATTTTATTTATGTAAATAATAATAATAATACAAATAATAATAATAATAAAAATAATAATAATAATAATAAAGGTCCAATGATCGACCGATGGTGCTCACTTACATTAATTAGCGGTTATAACCTGGATATTTTATATCTAAGAAGGATCTGATTTTATAATCCCACCGATTTACTGTGGAGGTACCCAGATGCCAGAGAGATTTCTACTCTAATAGCTGCTGTCTTTGGGCGACCAGCCTTTAGATCTTCATCTCTAGTGTTTATTCCATGATATAAAATTATCAAATATCAAGTGTTTATTCCATGATATAAAATCATCAAATATCTAGTGTTTATTCCATGATATAAAATTATCAAATATCAAGTGTTTATTCCATGATATAAAATTATCAAATATCCAGTGTGTATTCCATGATATAAAATCATCAAATATCAAGTGTTTATTCCATGATATAAAATAATCAAATATCTAGTGTTTATTCCATGATATAAAATCATCAAATATCTAGTGTGTATTCCATGATATAAAATCATCAAATATCCAGTGTGTATTCCATGATATAAAATAATCAAATATCTAGTGTTTATTCCATGATATAAAATCATCAAATATCCAGTGTGTATTCCATGATATAAAATCATCAAATATCCAGTGTGTATTCCATGATATAAAATAATCAAATATCTAGTGTTTATTCCATGATATAAAATCATCAAATATCCAGTGTGTATTCCATGATATAAAATTATCAAATATCTAGTGTTTATTCCATGATATAAAATCATCAAATATCCAGTGTGTATTCCATGATATAAAATCATCAAATATCTAGTGTTTATTCCATGATATAAAATCATCAAATATCCAGTGTTTATTCCATGATATAAAATAATCAAATAGCTAGTGTTTATTCTACAATATGAAATCATTTAACCTCCAGTGTTTATTCCGTGATATAACATCATCAAATATAAAGTGTTTATTCTATGATATAAACTCATTAAACTTCTAGTGTTAATACCATGATATAAAATCATCAAATATCCAGTGTTTATTCTATGATATAAACTCATTAAACTTCTAGTGTTAATACCATGATATAAAATCATCAAATATCCAGTGTTTATTCTATGATATAAACTCATTAAACCTCCAGTGTTTATCCCATGATATAAAATCATCAAATATCAAGTGTTTATTCTATGATATAAACTCATTAAACCTCCAGTGTTTATTCCGTGATATAACATCATCAAATATCAAGTGTTTATTCTATGATATAAACTCATTAAACCTCCAGTGTTTATTCCGTGATATAACATCATCAAATATCCAGTGTTTATTCTATGATATAAACTCATTAAACCTCCAGTGTTTATTTCATGATAGAGAATCATCAAATATCAAGTATTTATTCTATGATATAAACTCATTAAACCTCCAGTGTTTATTCCATGATATAAAACTATTAAATCTTTACTGTTTATTCATTCATATAAAATCAATAAATCGCCAGTATTTATTCCATGATATATAATCATGAAATCTACACTGTTTATTTCGTGAAAAGAAATTTGGAAAAACCACTAGAAGTTTATATCATTGATCATATTTATATTTGTTTTAAAAAAAATGTGAATGTCTTTAAGTTTTGTAAATTATTTTTAATTCCTGAAGGTTTCATTATTCTAGATATTTTTTTCTGAGAAGCCTTTGTTTTTATCAACAATTGTGATAGTAAATAAAATAAAAAAAACTTCAATCACTTAAAATTCATGAGCTAGTGCAGTCACACTGCAACACCATGATTAGGTGTGACCATGTGCCAATAAACAACCTCTCGTATAATCAATCACTTCTTAGAAACAATTACGCATTGGTTGATCTGTAGACAGCTCAACAATGACTTACACGATAGCTCATATGCACACCGGAAATGTAGTCAAGCACCCAAACTCTTAGTAAACTTCATGAATCTACTGTTGTTAAATGCGAATGCTGTTGTCAGTCGAGATTCTTTGGGTGAGTGACTCTGCAGTAAAATTAAATTGAGACACTTAATCAAGACAGCAGAATGTTCTCACTATAAGAGTCACCAGACTACAAACCTTGTGGACCAAAAATCGTGAGTGTGAGTACGTTTATAATGGGAATAACTAATATAAAACTTTGCCATAAATAAGAGGGTTCTAGTTTTCTCTCTTCACCATCGAATCTGCATCAGATAAATCGACATATATTATCAACATAATGAAGTTGAATGTTCCAAGGCCATTTTCTCATAGTAGTGGCGATCTTCTTTAAGTTTCTTGTTCATTTGATTCCAAAGTGGCGACTGTTCCAATGGATTCATAGTATTTGACTGAGTACATGGTTCTGCCTATTACAATTGGATGTAGTAGTGACTTTATATGTCCATCATCAAACATCTGTATCACTCACATTGGCAATAACTTGTTTTCAACAGCACTCGACTGATGCATAAATAATGATAGCTTTCTTAATAAGTTACTAAATTATATGAAAAGCACTGAAATAGATGACAATGCAAATTTTATGTCTGTCTATAAACAAAGTTCTCAAACTTTCATTAAATATCCAGTTGATCACCAAATGCCAAAGCATTCATACAGGTATAATATAATTTTTTTGAAATAAAAAAATACGAGTCTCATTAAATTACTGATATTTCTTCACACGGAAACTCATTTTCATAAAAAATGAGTAATGAAATTCAAAATATGTGTTTTATTTTATTTTATTAACACAACAACTCAAAAATGTGTATTTCTTATGAAACTTGGTGCTGCATTTTAAAAATAATTTTTGGAATTTTATTTAAATGCTGTTTTTGTTTTTAGCTTGCAGATGAAAAAACAATGTTTTAACTTGTTGGATATTTCTTTTTTTACTCTGACAATATTTATTTATACTTACATGTTTAACCTTACACTGAATGTTGTTCTGTGAGGAAAGAGATGACTGTTACATTTTCTGACTATAAAATTTTTGATGTTTTTATTGTTTCTTTAAATAACGTTCTATTCTTTATTGGTTTATTCAAAATCATATTACAAGATATTACCTTTTTTGGTACAATTAAATGTATAAAATAATGAAATATTTTATGACATATTTGAAAAAGATGAATGCTTTCAATTGGTTATGTTTTATGGCATATACAGGGTGGGCCAAAATAAGGGTCCTATCTTTAAATTTGAATAACTTGAATTTGAATAACTTCCACAAAATAAAAGTTAAACTCACCAAACTTTATGTGTGTGTAGACTGACCCTTCCGAGATTTTTTGAAATAAACAAAACAAATTTTAGCCGAAAAACACTTCTTAAAACTTACAAAAACTAAAGTATTGTTTTTTACACTGTTTTGAGTTTTTTAAGCAAAAATAATGTTTTCTAAATGAGGGTACGTTCCTTAGGGCTAATACGGCTCATGCTTGCTTCGGAAGGGGTCCTTTACTTATTCTAAAAAAAAAAAAAATCAATAAATAAAAAAGTTATGAATTTTTAAAAATAGGACCCTTATTTTTGCCCACCCTGTATATTCTTTATGCAGAGGTTTTTGTGATTTTAATACATTCTCCATTTTCATAGTATCTTGAAATATTTTTTGATTTATTGGTTGACACTATAATAATTTAAACGAATTGCTGAATTTATTATATGTGTTGTAAAACATTTGTGGAAATGTGTTGCAAACAAAATGTCATTACTATAAATGTTTTTAAGGACATCAATAATAATTCGAAAGAATTGGTTTCTTATTTAAGCTATAAAATTGTATAAATTATAGAAAAACGAAATGAATACATTTTGAATCACATTAATAAAAGGGTTGTGGTAATCTAGTGCAATATTATCTAAAAAAAACAAATTTATTCATTTTATTGATGGATAAATATTGCAACAAATATCCTCATTATATTTTGAATTTAATCAATAAGGAATTTGTGGAATTTGTGGACTGAATAAAATTTTAAATAATTTCAATTATTCCTTTAAGCCCATGATGCTGAAATCTATGTCTAATTCATCTATTTAAAAAATAACCGTCTCTAAACCTGCTTAACATCTTAAAATATTTTTGTTTACAAAGAATTTTTATAAAATGAATATCTTTTGAAAATTATGTTTTAATTGTTTTTAATTTTGCAGAATATCCAGCAACCAGTACAAAGAAAAAATAAATGTAAATTGCCTGAAGTTAAGATTCTGAAACGAGAGAAATCATACACTTGTGAACTGTACGAATTGTTTTCTTTCATCACATCGCATTTTGTGATAATATATTGTAAAAAAGCATTTTTCTAATCGCTGCATATGACTAATGCACTCATTTGTTCATATGACTAATGCACTCATGGCCCCTTTAATGAATAAAATTTCAGGCATGAAACTACTTGAAAAAACGCATACTGCTAATAGTGAAAGCTGAAATTATAGCTTAATTATGGGTTGGTAAGTTCTGTAGAATTATCTGTTAAAATACTTAGAACATTATCTATATTAGTCTGAATTCTAAGAATCTGTATACATTATTTTATTTAAACATGGTTTAAATATCATTTAGATGAGATGTACAAAAACTCACTGAATAAAAGTTAAACACCAGTAATATTTTGACTGAAACATGAGAAAAAATATCAGCTGTGACTCCCGTTTAAAAATCTACTAAATTTCAAATCTATAAATAAATGAAAACAAATTCTTTATATTTCTTTAATTTATTCCGTTTTTTTTTTTCAATTAGAGCACAATATAAAAAATACAGAAAAATTGTTTAAAAAATCCCAAATATGTCGACTTCAAAAATGACCCATGAATTTGATACTGGAGAAGAACCATATCCTTTTGAAATAGGTAGCTCTGTTTTTGCACAGAAACAGCCATTGTTTAGTCATAGGCGAAAACATGATGGTGAAAAACAATATTCTTGTGAAGTATGTGGCTCTTCTTTTACAAGAAAGACAAATCTGTTACAACATATGCGAATACATACTGGAGAAAAACCATATTCTTGTGAAGTATGTGGCCTTTCTTTTACAACTAAACAAAATATGTTGCGACATATGCAAACACATACTGGAGATAAACCATATACTTGTGAAGTATGTGACACTTCTTTCACACATAAACATTCATTGTTGAGTCATATGCGAACACATACTGGAGAGAAACCATATATTTGTGAAGTTTGTGGATCTTCTTTTACAAGGGAAGATTATATGATGCAACATGTGCGAACGCATACTGGAGAGAAACCATATTCTTGTGATGTTTGTGGATCTTCTTTCACACAGAAAATAAATATGTTGCGACATATGAGAACGCATACTGGAGAGAAACCATTTTCTTGTGAAGTATGTGGTTCTTCTTTTACAATAAAACAAGGTATGTTGGAACATATGCGGACGCATACGGGAGAAAAACCATTTATTTGTGAAGTATGTGCTACTTCTTTTACCAAAAAACATCATATGTTGCGACATATGCGAACACATACTGGAGAGAAACCATATACTTGTGAAGTATGTGGATCTTCTTTTACACAAAAACAACACATGGTTAAACATATGCAAAAGCATACTTTGGAGAAACCACATGATTTTTAAGTATTTTGCCTTCGTTTCAAAAGTTATCTAATATGTTTCATGCGAACACATACTGTAAAAAACTATATTTTTGTGAAGTATATCACTGTTACCTCTTACATAGTTACACTGTGTTGAACCACACCCGAACACATGCTGCATAGAAACTATATCCATGTTAAGTATTTGGCTCTTCATTTTCAAACAAATCTAATATGTTGATGCTAAAGAGAAAACATATTCTATTAAAGTATTTGATTCATTTATAATATAACAGCATATGTTGCAAGGCAGGCGAACACATACATGAACGAAACAGTATTATTTTGCAGTGTTATTCTGTTACTTAAAAAACGACATGTGGGCGGTATATTCGAACATATACTAGAGAGAGACCTGCTAAGTTTGTGACTTATTTCTCACACAAATGTAAGAAATTATGTTCTTGTGAGAT
Source organism: Sepiola atlantica (assembly GCA_963556195.1). Classification (NCBI taxonomy): domain Eukaryota; kingdom Metazoa; phylum Mollusca; class Cephalopoda; order Sepiida; family Sepiolidae; genus Sepiola; species Sepiola atlantica. The sequence continues at coordinate 13,457,088 of OY744549.1, read as the reverse complement.
ATGTGGCTCGCCTTTTTCAAAAGAATTCAATATTCTCGCAGAATATAAGGAAACTAGAGAAAAAATCCAAGCGAAGTAACTGGCTATTCATTTACACAGATGTCTAGTATGATATATATATCGAATTGGATAGAAATAAACATTTTGTGCAGTATGTTTCCTTTTTGCTAGAAAAACTAACACTGGAGAAACACAATCTTATTGTCAGATATGTGTCTTATCTCTGACAAAATTAACCACATTTGTTGAAACATATGCAGACAAATACTGGAGATAAATTCCAATAATCATTGGTACAACTTGGATCATGAAAAGAGATCTTTAAAATTACCTGGATTGAACTAAGTATAATATAGGTATACATTGCACTTTAAAGACTTGCTTAAATCCTAAAATGGTCTCCCAGAGTGGAATATTTTGATCCAATTAATTTGTTGATGCATATATTAATACGCCGTCACGAGAAAATAGATCCAAGCTGACATACCAGACCAATTTTGACTACTGATTAAGTGCAAACCTGAAAAACTTTGTAAATGAAATAAAAATGTAAAGAATTGTTTTAGAAAAAAAGTTTGTTTAATAACAGGAATATAAAGTAACTGTAAACATCTTATAAAATTTGAATATGGACATTTCCGACATACCATCCGAAATCACTTTTTATTTAATGAGAGTAAAATAAGACTTCTAAAACCATATCTTTGAATATTACTTAAATACTTTAATACAAAAATAAAATTTGAATATGAACATTTCCGACATACCATCCGAAATCACTTTTTATTAAATGAGAGTAAAAGAAGACTTCTAAAACCATATTTCTGAATATTACTTTAATACTTTCATACAAAAATAAAATTTGAATATGAACATTTCCGACATACCATCCGAAATAACTTTTTATTAAATGAGAGTAAAAGAAGACTTCTAAAACCATATTTCTGAATATTACTTTAATACTTTCATACAAAAATAAAATTTGATCATGGACATTTCCGACATACCATCCGAAATCACTTTTTATTAAATGAGAGTAAAAGAAGACTTCTAAAACCATATGTCTGAATATTACTTTAATACTTTCATACAAAAATAAAATTTGAATATGAACATTTCCGACATACCATCCGAAATCACTTTTTATTAAATGAGAGTAAAAGAAGACTTCTAAAACCATATGTCTGAATATTACTTTAATACTTTCATACAAAAATAAAATTTGATCATGGACATTTCCGACATACCATCCGAAATCACTTTTTATTAAATGAGAGTAAAAGAAGACTTCTAAAACCATATGTCTGAATATTACTTTAATACTTTCATACAAAAATAAAATTTGAATATGAACATTTCCGACATACCATCCGAAATCACTTTTTATTAAATAGGAGTAAAAGAAGACTTCTAAAACCATATGTCTGAATATTACTTTAATACTTTCATACAAAAATAAAATTTGAATATGAACATTTCCGACATACCATCCGAAATCACTTTTTATTAAATGAGAGTAAAAGAAGACTTCTAAAACCATATTTCTGAATATTACTTTAATACTTTCATACAAAAATAAAATTTGAATATGAACATTTCCGACATACCATCCGAAATCACTTTTTATTAAATGAGAGTAAAAGAAGACTTCTAAAACCATATGTCTGAATATTACTTAAATACTTTAATACAAAAATAAAATTTGAATATGGACATTTCTGACATACCATCCGAAATCACTTTTTATTTAATGAGAGTAAAATAAGACTTCTAAAACCATATGTCTGAATATTACTTTAATACTTTCATACAAAAATAAAATTTTAATATTAACATTTCCGACATACCATCCGAAATCACTTTTTATTTAATGAGAGTAAAAGAAGACTTCTAAAACCATATTTCTGAATATTACTTTAATACTTTTATACAAAAATAAAATTTGAATATGAACATTTCCGACATACCATCCGAAATCACTTTTTATTAAATGAGAGTAAAAGAAGACTTCTAAAACCATATTTCTTGAATATTACTTAAATACTTTAATACAAAAATAAAATTTGAATATGAACATTTCCGACATACCATCCGAAATCACTTTTTATTAAATGAGAGTAAAAGAAGACTTCTAAAACCATATTTCTTGAATATTACTTAAATACTTTAATACAAAAATAAAATTTGAATATGGACATTTCTGACATACCATCCGAAATCACTTTTTATTTAATGAGAGTAAAATAAGACTTCTAAAACCATATTTCTGAATATTACTTTAATACTTTCATACAAAAATAAAATTTGATCATGGACATTTCCGACATACCATCCAAAATCACTTTTTATTTAATGAGAGTAAAATAAGACTTCTAAAACCATATCTCTGAATATTACTTTAATACTTTAATACAAAAATAAAATTTGAATATGAACATTTCCGACATACCATCCAAAAAAACTTTTTATTTAATGAGAATGAAAGAAGACTTCTAAAACCATATTTCTGAATATTACTTTAATACTTTCATACAAAAATAAAATTTGAATATGGACATTTCTGACATACCATCCGAAATCACTTTTTATTCAATGAGAGTAAAATAAGACTTCTAAAACCATATGTCTGAATATTACTTTAATACTTTGATACAAAAATAAAATTATAATATGAACATTTCCGACATACCATCCAAAAAAACTTTTTATTTAATGAGAATGAAAGAAGACTTCTAAAACCATATTTCTGAATATTACTTTAATACTTTCATACAAAAATAAAATTTGATCATGGACATTTCCGACATACCATCCGAAATCACTTTTTATTAAATGAGAGTAAAAGAAGACTTCTAAAACCATATGTCTGAATATTACTTTAATACTTTCATACAAAAATAAAATTTGAATATGAACATTTCCGACATACCATCCGAAATCACTTTTTATTAAATGAGAGTAAAAGAAGACTTCTAAAACCATATGTCTGAATATTACTTTAATACTTTCATACAAAAATAAAATTTGATCATGGACATTTCCGACATACCATCCGAAATCACTTTTTATTAAATGAGAGTAAAAGAAGACTTCTAAAACCATATGTCTGAATATTACTTTAATACTTTCATACAAAAATAAAATTTGAATATGAACATTTCCGACATACCATCCGAAATCACTTTTTATTAAATGAGAGTAAAAGAAGACTTCTAAAACCATATGTCTGAATATTACTTTAATACTTTCATACAAAAATAAAATTTGAATATGAACATTTCCGACATACCATCCGAAATCACTTTTTATTAAATGAGAGTAAAAGAAGACTTCTAAAACCATATTTCTGAATATTACTTTAATACTTTCATACAAAAATAAAATTTGAATATGAACATTTCCGACATACCATCCGAAATCACTTTTTATTAAATGAGAGTAAAAGAAGACTTCTAAAACCATATGTCTGAATATTACTTAAATACTTTAATACAAAAATAAAATTTGAATATGGACATTTCTGACATACCATCCGAAATCACTTTTTATTTAATGAGAGTAAAATAAGACTTCTAAAACCATATGTCTGAATATTACTTTAATACTTTCATACAAAAATAAAATTTTAATATTAACATTTCCGACATACCATCCGAAATCACTTTTTATTTAATGAGAGTAAAAGAAGACTTCTAAAACCATATTTCTGAATATTACTTTAATACTTTTATACAAAAATAAAATTTGAATATGAACATTTCCGACATACCATCCGAAATCACTTTTTATTAAATGAGAGTAAAAGAAGACTTCTAAAACCATATTTCTTGAATATTACTTAAATACTTTAATACAAAAATAAAATTTGAATATGAACATTTCCGACATACCATCCGAAATCACTTTTTATTAAATGAGAGTAAAAGAAGACTTCTAAAACCATATTTCTTGAATATTACTTAAATACTTTAATACAAAAATAAAATTTGAATATGGACATTTCTGACATACCATCCGAAATCACTTTTTATTTAATGAGAGTAAAATAAGACTTCTAAAACCATATGTCTGAATATTACTTTAATACTTTCATACAAAAATAAAATTTGATCATGGACATTTCCGACATACCATCCAAAATCACTTTTTATTTAATGAGAGTAAAATAAGACTTCTAAAACCATATCTCTGAATATTACTTTAATACTTTAATACAAAAATAAAATTTGAATATGAACATTTCCGACATACCATCCAAAAAAACTTTTTATTTAATGAGAATGAAAGAAGACTTCTAAAACCATATTTCTGAATATTACTTTAATACTTTCATACAAAAATAAAATTTGAATATGGACATTTCTGACATACCATCCGAAATCACTTTTTATTCAATGAGAGTAAAATAAGACTTCTAAAACCATATGTCTGAATATTACTTTAATACTTTGATACAAAAATAAAATTTGAATATGAACATTTCCGACATACCATCCAAAAAAACTTTTTATTTAATGAGAATGAAAGAAGACTTCTAAAACCATATTTCTGAATATTACTTTAATACTTTCATACAAAAATAAAATTTGAATATGGACATTTCTGACATACCATCCGAAATCACTTTTTATTCAATGAGAGTAAAATAAGACTTCTAAAACCATATTTCTGAATATTACTTTAATACTTTAATACTTTAATACAAAAATAAAATTTGAATATGAACATTTCCGACATACCATCCAAAATAACTTTTTATTTAATGAGAATGAAAGAAGACTTCTAAAACCATATTTCTGAATATTACTTTAATACTTTCATACAAAAATAAAATTTGAATATGAACATTTCCGACATACCATCCGAAATCACTTTTTATTTAATGAGGGTAAAATAAGACTTCTAAAACCATATGTCTGAATATTACTTTAATACTTTCATACAAAAATAAAATTTGAATATGGACATTTTCGACATACCATCCGAAATCACTTTTTATTTAATGAGAGTAAAATAAGACTTCTAAAACCATATTTCTGAATATTACTTTAATACTTTCATACAAAAATAAAATTTGAATATGAACATTTACGACATACCATCCGAAATCACTTTTTATTCAATGAGAGTAAAATAAGACTTCTAAAACTATTTCTCTGAATATTACTTTTATACTTTCATACAAAAATAAAATTTGAATATGAACATTTCCGACATACCATCCGAAATCACTTTTTATTCAATGAGAGTAAAATAAGACTTCTAAAACCATATGTCTGAATATTACTTAAATACTTTAATACAAAAATAAAATTTGAATATTGACATTTCCGACATACCATCCAAAATCACTTTTTATTTAATGAGAATGAAAGAAGACTTCTAAAACCATATTTCTGAATATTACTTTAATACTTTCATACAAAAATAAAATTTGAATATGAACATTTCCGACATACCATCCGAAATCACTTTTTATTTAATGAGAGTAAAATAAGACTTCTAAAACCATATGTCTGAATATTACTTTAATACTTTGATACAAAAATAAAATTTGAATATGAACATTTCCGACATACAAAAATAAAATTATCTCTTCCAAAATGCATAGAAAAAATTGTGCAGTTGTTCCTTTCTGTATTTGTAAGTGAATTTGTCTATTTGTTTCCTTTCATTCATGACTATTGCTATCAAAATGTAACGCAATATTTTTAGTAACATTTACAATTTGTACAATTTATACTTCAAAAAGTTGATAATTAGTTGTTAACCAATTCGCATACTATTGATATTGGATGGAAACGAGTATTTTTATACGTTTTTATTTAATCTGTATGAGAAATGAATAGTTCTTTGATTGTCTTTAATTGAAGAAAATGTTTTTCTTAGATGAAATCGATTTGAAAAAAAACTACCATGTTAAACCCGTTTCATCCTAGTACAATTGTGATAGTGAATCGACAGCTGGCCCCGAATTGGTTTATGAAATATGACTTTTCATTAATTTTCACAAAGATTACATCAGTAATAGTCAAAGAATATTGTTTATTATTACAATTGTTGTGAAATTAAATGTATCTTATCACAGTATTTATAGTGTGTTGAAGTTCTTTTTTGTATGAGGTCAGTTTTATAAAATATAGAAACTAAATCTCCTTTGTAATTATTGTTGTTTTTTTTTAATTATTTGAATTAAAAAATTTGTATTAAAAATATTTTTGCTTTTCCATAAAAAGACTGATTCCATATTTTTCTGAAATAATGTAAAAAAATGAAACTACGTTTTAAAAAAAAGTACTTAGCCCGAGCTCATGCTGAAATTGAAAAGGTAAAGTTGAAAGTGAAATGAAATGCAGTCTTGGAACTTGTTTATTTTTAAAAGAGATTTGCACATCTAAGATAAAACATATATGGCAAAGACGAAATGATATTTGCAATATGAACAAGTTAGCTGTATTGCTGTTAGAAAAAATGTTTATGAAACTGTAAAATCATTTTTAAGGAAAATGTAATTACCACGACCTCATTACTAAATGAAAAAGGAAAATCGTGGGAGGGTTAGAGTTAGGGAAAATTGTGGGATAGTTAGGGTTACGGAAAATCGTGAGATGGTACATTTGTTTGGTAAAGGGGGGATGCGTTTTTGAAATTGCTTAGTTTATATAAAAGGTAATTTGCATATTGTAGTTTGCCAGTGCTATGAATTTTCTCTCAAGTTCCTGTTTCTCGTGCTTGTTTACTGTTTTCATAGACTAATTCGTTCTGCTCGCCTATATGCTAGACTGAACTAAATTGTTGAATTTAAGTCTATTCCGCTTTTCTATTATGTGGGGAAAACTTCTCGCATAGTAAAAGTGATTATGTATTTTCATTACAACTGATCTTTCACTTACTAACTCTATATGTCTGTATTGGACCGTCAAACTAAAGTGGGTCTTCCACCATTATCTCGACCGAAATTACAACCGTTGTTTCACTTACTCTGTGTCTGCATGGCACCACCAAGAGTAATCACCTGAAAAGTTTAATTTATTGTTCAGTATAATGCATTAGCACCTAGAATAAACGAGTACGTTTCATCTTTTTGCACACATGTCTCGTTTGCAGAGAAATACGGCTGCAAGATCTCCCTCTGTCATTCTAGTGAATGGCATATATAAATGTTGTGAATATAGTTTCTTTCATAGAGGCACAATTTCCCTTTTTTACTCACTTAACTGCTAGCAGATCATGAACGCACCATATGTTGTATAAATTCGGATCAGGCACTCAATTCTTTTCATCAAACGCTGCTGACACATGACCTTAGCTTTCTCAATCAATTCAATAATAGATTGGCTAGGGTCGGCACTACTAATCCATATCAGTTTTAAATCATGATCGTCATCATGTTACTGAAATAGCTTGTATTATTCGCGAGTACAACTCTTTCAACTTCGGTCGCTTTATGTCTTCCTTCATCCGGCATTGCCTTAAAATCTACCTTTAACCGTCATTGCTTTCACATCTTCCTTCAATTATGATTACTTTTTAGTCTTCATTCAACCATAATTGCTTTCAAGTCTTATTTCAACCGCAATTGTTTAAAGTCTTCCTTTAATAGTAATTGTTTGCAAGCCTTCATTCAACCGTAATTGCTTTCAAGTCTTCATCCAATTGTCATTGGTTTCAAGTCTTCCTTCAACCATCATTGTATTCATGTATTTATTAAACATTTTTTCTTTCAAAGTGAAAAGAAGTGCTCGTTACCATAACTGTTATGCATGACACAATCGATCCTATGTCATTTATATCAGGGGGATACGTTCTCTCTATTACAATTATCTGTAGTGGGGACTTAGTATGTCCATCATCCAACATCTGAGTCACCCGTATTGGGAATAACTTCTTTCAACAGAACTCGGCAGACACGTAAATTATTGCAACTTTCTTAATAAGTTACTAAATGATACGAAAAGCACTGAAATAAATGACAATAAAAATTTCAACTGATTGCTTTTGTCTTCTTTCAATCATCATTTCTGTCAAGTCTTCCTTCAACAGTATTTTTTCAAGTTTGAATCAACCGTAATTGCTTTCAAGCCTTCCTTCTAGCCGTCATAAGTTTCTAGTCTTCATTCAACATCCAGTTCTTTCAAATTTTCCTTAGACGTGTATTTCTTTAAGGCCATACTTACTTGTTTCACTGGCATTTGACTGACGTGTAAAGCATGGTCACTCTCTTCATCAGTTACTCAGTGATATAAAAAGCATTGAAATAAATGATAATCAACATTTTGTATACGTGTATAAACAAAGTTCTCAAACTTTCAGTAAATATTTAGTCGATCACCAAATGTCAAAGCTTTTATACACGTGAAATATAATTCTATTGGAAATTAAAAAACTAGTCTCATTAAATGTTTGGATATTTCTTTACATTAAAACTCAATCTCATAAAATAATTTAGTAATTAAATGTAAAATATTATGTCTTATTTTTAAATCGTTACCTTCAATTCTTTTTATCAAACGATGCTGTAAAAAGAAGTGCTCGTTACCTTCAATTCTTTTCATCAAACGATGCTGTAAAAAGAAGTGCTCGTTACCTTCAATTCTTTCCATCAAACGCTGCTGTAAAAAGAAGTGCTCGTTACCTTCAATTCTTTTCATCAAACGCATCTGTAAAAAGAAGTGCTCGTTACCTTCAATTCTTTTCATCAAACGATGCTGTAAAAAGAAGTGCTCGTTACCTTCAATTCTTTTCATCAAACGCTTCTGTAAAAAGAAGTGCTCGTTACCTTCAATTCTTTTCATCAAACGATGCTGTAAAAAGAAGTGCTCGTTACCTTCAATTCTTTTCATCAAACGCTTCTGTAAAAAGAAGTGCTCGTTACCTTCAATTCTTTTCATCAAACGCTGCTGTAAAAAGAAGTGCTCGTTACCTTCAATTCTTTTCATCAAACGCTGCTGTAAAAATAATTAACTTTTTAATATTTTAATAAACAAATAATAAACTTTTTAATATTTTAATAAACAAATAATTAACTTTTTAATATTTTAATAAACAAATAATTAACTTTTTAATATTTTAATAAACAAATAATTAACTTTTGAATATTTTAATAAACAAATAATTAACTTTTTAATATTTTAATAAACAAATAATTAACTTTTTAATATTTTAATAAACAAATAATTAACTTTTTAATATTTTAATAAACAAATAATTAACTTTTAAATATTTTAATAAACAAATAATTAACTTTTTAATATTTTAATAAACAAATAATTAACTTTTTAATATTTTAATAAACAAATAATTAACTTTTTAATATTTTAATAAACAAATAATTAACTTTTTAATATTTTAATAAACAAATAATTAACTTTTTAATATTTCAATGAACAAATTATTAACTGTTTTATATCGTAATAAACAAATAATTTTGTTTTTAATATTTTAATAAACAAATTATTAACTTTTTAATATCTTAATGAACAAATAATTAACTTTTTAATATCTTAATAAACAAATAATTAACTTTTTAATGTTTTAATAAACAAATAATTAACTTTTTAATATCGCAATAAACAAATAATAAACTTTTTAATATCGTAATAAACAAATAATTAATTTTTTAATATTTTAATAAACAAATAATAAACTTTTTATTATCTTAATAAACAAATAATTAACATTTTAATATCTTAATAAACAAATAATTAACTTTTTAATATTTTAATAAACAAATAATTAACTTTTTAATATTTTAATAAACAAATAATTAACTTTTTAATATTTTAATAAACAAATAATTAACTTTTTAATATTTTAATAAACAAACAATTAACTTTTTAATATTTTAATAAACAAATAATTAACTTTTTAATATCTTAATAAACAAATAATTAACTTTTTAATATTTTAATAAACAAATAATTAACTTTTTAATATCTTAATAAACAAATAATTAACATTTTAATATCTTAATAAACAAATAATTAACATTTTAATATCTTAATAAACAAATAATTAACTTTTTAATATTTTAATAAACAAATAATTAACATTTTAATATCTTAATAAACAAATAATTAACTTTTAAATATTTTAATGAACACATAATTAACTTTTTAATATTTTAATAAACAAATAATTAACTTTTTAATATTTTAATAAACAAATAATTAACTTTTTAATATTTTAATAAACAAATAATTAACTTTTTAATATCGTAATAAACAAATAATTAACTTTTTAATATCTTAATAAACAAATAATTAACTTTTTAATATTTTAATAAACAAATACTTAACTTTTTAATATCTTAATAAACAAATAATGAACTTTTTAGTATTTTAATAAACAAATAATTAACTTTTTAATATTTTAATCAACTAATAATTGTTTTTTTAATATTTTAATAAACACATAATTAACTTTTTAATATCTTAATTAACAAATAATTAACTTTTTAATATCTTAAACAAATAATTAACTTTTTAATTTTTTTATAAACAAATAATTTACTTTTTTATATTTTAATAAAGAAATAATTAACTGTTTTATATCGTAATAAACAAATAATTAACTTTTAATATTTTAATAAACTAAAAATTAACTTTTTAATATTTTAATAAACAAATAATTAACTTTTTTATATTTTAATAACAAATAATTAACTTTTTAAATTTTTTATAAACAAATAATTAACTTTTTAATATTTTAATAAACAAATAATTAACTTTTTTATGTTATAATAAATAAATAATTAACTTTTTAATATTTTAATACACAAATAATTAACTTTTTAATATTTTAATAAACAAATAATTAACTTTTTTATATTTTAATAAACAAATAATTAATTTTTTTATATTTTAATAAACAAATAATTAACTTTTTAATATCTTAATAAACAAATAATTAACTGTTTAATATTTTAATAAACAAATAATTAACTTTTTTATATTTGTATAAACAAATAATTAATTTTTAAATATTTTAATAAACAAATAATTAACTTTTCAATATCTTAATAAACAAATAATTAACTTTTTTATATTTTAATAAAAATATAATTTACTTTTTAATATTTTAATAAACAAATAATTAACTGTTTAATATTTTAATAAACAAATAATTAACTTTTTAATATTTTAATAAATAAATAATTAACTTTTTAATATTTTAATCAACAAATCATTAACTTTTTAATATTATACTAAACAAATAATTTACTTTTTAATATTTTAATAAACAAATAATTTACTTTTTAATATTTTAATAAACAAATAATTAACTTTTTAATATTTTAATAAACAAATAATTAACTTTTTAGTATTTTAATAAACAAACAATTAACTTTTTAATATCTTAATAAACAAATAATTAACTTTTTAATATTTTAATAAACTAATAATTAACTTTTTAATATTTTAATGAACAAATAATTAACTTTTCAATATCTTAATAAACAAATAATTAACTTTTTAATATTTTAATAAACAAATAATTAACTTTTTTATATTTTAATAAACAAATAATTAACTTTTTAATATTTTAATAAACAAATAATTTACTTTTTAATATTTTAATAAACAAATAATTAACTTTTTAATATTTTTATAAACAAATAATTTACTTTTTAATATTTTTATAAACAAATAATTTACTTTTTAATATCTTAATAAACAAATAATTAACTTTTTAATATTTTAATAAACAAATAATTAACTTTTTAATATTTTAATAAACAAATAATTAACTTTTTAATATTTTAATAAACAAATAAGTAACTTTTTAATATTATAATAAACAAATAATTTACTTTTTAATATTTTAATAAACAAATAATTTACTTTTTAATATTTTTATAAACAAATAATTAACTTTTTAGTATTTTAATAAAAAAACAATTAACTTTTTAATATCTTAATAAACAAATAATTAACTTTTTAATATTTTAATAAACTAATAATTAACTTTTTAATATTTTAATGAACAAATAATTAACTTTTCAATATCTTAATAAACAAATAATTAACTTTTTAATATTTTAATAAAAAAATAATTAACTTTTTTATATTTTAATAAACAAACAATTAATTTTTTTATATTTTAATAAACAAATAATTAACTTCTTAATATCTTAATGAACAAATAATTAACTGTTTAATATTTTAATAAACAAATAATTAACTTTTTTATATTTGTATAAACAAATAATTAATTTTTAAATATTTTAATAAACAAATAATTAACTTTTCAATATCTTAATAAACAAATAATTAACTTTTTTATATTTTAATAAACAAATAATTTACTTTTTAATATTTTAATAAATAAATAATTAACTTTTTAATATTTTAATCAACAAATAATTAACTTTTTAATATTTTACTAAACAAATAATTAACTTTTTAATATTTTAATAAACAAATAATTTACTTTTTAATATTTTAATAAACAAATAATTTACTTTTTAATATTTTAATAAACAAATAATTAACTTTTTAGTATTTTAATAAACAAACAATTAACTTTTTAATATCTTAATAAACAAATAATTAACTTTTTAATATTTTAATAAACAAATAATTAACTTTTTAATATTATAATAAACTAATAATTAACTTTTTAATATTTTAATGAACAAATAATTAACTTTTCAATATCTTAATAAACAAATAATTAACTTTTTAATATTTTAATAAACTAATAATTAACTTTTTAATATTTTAATGAACAAATAATTAACTTTTCAATATCTTAATAAACAAATAATTAACTTTTTAATATTTTAATAAACAAATAATTAACTTTTTTATATTTTAATAAACAAATAATTTACTTTTTAATATTTTAATAAACAAATAATTTACTTTTTAATATTTTAATAAACAAATAATTAACTTTTTAGTATTTTAATAAACAAACAATTAACTTTTTAATATCTTAATAAACAAATAATTAACTTTTTAATATTTTAATAAACTAATAATTAACTTTTTAATATTTTAATGAACAAATAATTAACTTTTCAATATCTTAATAAACAAATAATTAACTTTTTAATATTTTAATAAACAAATAATAAACTTTTTTATATTTTAATAAACAAACAATTAATTTTTTTATATTTTAATAAACAAATAATTAACTTTTTAATATCTTAATAAACAAATAATTAACTGTTTAATATTTTAATAAACAAATAATTAACTTTTTTATATTTGTATAAACAAATAATTAATTTTTAAATATTTTAATAAACAAATAATTAACTTTTCAATATCTTAATAAACAAATAATTAACTTTTTTATATTTTAATAAACAAATAATTTACTTTTTAATATTTTAATAAATTAATAATTAACTGTTTAATATTTTAATAAACAAATAATTAACTTTTTAATATTTTAATAAATAAATAATTAACTTTTTAATATTTTAATCAACAAATAATTAACTTTTTAATATTATACTTAACAAATAATTAACTTTTTAATATTTTAATAAACAAATAATTTACTTTTTAATATTTTAATAAACAAATAATTTACTTTTTAATATTTTAATAAACAAATAATTAACTTTTTAGTATTTTAATAAACAAACAATTAACTTTTTAATATCTTAATAAACAAATAATTAACTTTTTAATATTTTAATAAACTAATAATAAACTTTTTAATATTTTAATGAACAAATAATTAACTTTTCAATATCTTAATAAACAAATAATTAACTTTTTAATATTTTAATAAACAAATAATTAACTTTTTTATATTTTAATAAACAAATAATTAACTTTTTAATATTTTAATAAACAAATAATTTACTTTTTTATATTTTAATAAACAAATAATTAACTTTTTAATATTTTTATAAACAAATAATTTACTTTTTAATATTTTTATAAACAAATAATTTACTTTTTAATATCTTAATAAACAAATAATTAACTTTTTAATATTTTAATAAACAAATAATAAACTTTTTAATATTTTAATAAACAAATAATTAACTTTTTAATATTTTAATAAACAAATAATTAACTTTTTAATATTTTAATAAACAAATAAGTAACTTTTTAATATTATAATAAACAAATAATTTACTTTTTAATATTTTAATAAACAAATAATTTACTTTTTAATATTTTTATAAACAAATAATTAACTTTTTAGTATTTTAATAAACAAACAATTAACTTTTTAATATCTTAATAAACAAATAATTAACTTTTTAATATTTTAATAAACTAATAATTAACTTTTTAATAAACAAATAATTAACTTTTTAATATCTTAATAAACAAATAATTAACTTTTTAATATTTTAATAAACAAATAATTAACTTTTTAATATTTTAATAAACAAATAATTAACTGTTTAATATTTTAATAAACAAATAATAAACTTTTTAATATTTCAATAAACAAATAATACACTTTTAATATTTTAATAAACAAATAATTAACTTTTTAATATCTTAATAAACAAATAATTAATTTTTTAATATTTTAATAAACAAATAATCAACTTTTTAATATTTTAATGAACAAATAATTAACTTTTTAATATTTTAATAAACAAATAATTAACTTTTTAATATTTTAATAAGCAAATAATAAACTTTTTAATATTCGAATAAACAAATAATTAACTTTTTTATATTTTAATAAACAAATAATTAACTTTTTAATATTTTAATAAACAAATAATTTACTTTTTAATATTTTAATAAACAAATAATTAACTTTTTAATATTTTTATGAACAAATAATTTACTTTTTAATATTTTTATAAACAAATAATTTACTTTTTAATATCTTAATAAACAAATAATTAACTTTTTAATATTTTAATAAACAAATAATTAACTTTTTAATATTTTAATAAACAAATAATTAACTTTTTAATATTTTAATAAACAAATAAGTAACTTTTTAATATTTTACTAAACAAATAATTAACTTTTTAATATTTTAATAAACAAATAATTTACTTTTTAATATTTTAATAAACAAATAATTAACTTTTTAGTATTTTAATAAACAAACAATTAACTTTTTAATATCTTAATAAACAAATAATTAACTTTTTAATATTTTAATAAACTAATAATTAACTTTTAAATATTTTAATGAACAAATTATTAACTTTTCAATATTATAATGAACAAATAATTTCCTTTTTAATATTTTAATAAAAAAATAATTAACTTTTTTATATTTTAATAAACAAACAATTAATTTTTTTATATTTTAATAAACAAATAATTAACTTTTTAATATCTTAATAAACAAATAATTAACTGTTTAATATTTTAATAAACAAATAATTAACTTTTTTATATTTGTATAAACAAATAATTAATTTTTAAATATTTTAATAAACAAATAATTAACTTTTCAATATCTTAATAAACAAATAATTAACTTTTTTATATTTTAATAAACAAATAATTTACTTTTTAATATTTTAATAAACAAATAATTAACTGTTTAATATTTTAATAAACAAATAATTAACTTTTTAATATTTTAATAAATAAATAATTAACTTTTTAATATTTTAATCAACAAATAATTAACTTTTTAATATTTTACTAAACAAATAATTAACTTTTTAATATTTTAATAAACAAATAATTTACTTTTTAATATTTTAATAAACAAATAATTAACTTTTTAGTATTTTAATAAACAAACAATTAACTTTTTAATATCTTAATAAACAAATAATTAACTTTTTAATATTTAAATAAACTAATAATTAACTTTTTAATATTTTAATGAACAAATAATTAACTTTTCAATATCTTAATAAACAAATAATTAACTTTTTAATATTTTAATAAACAAATAATTAACTTTTTTATATTTTAATAAACAAATAATTTACTTTTTAATATTTTAATAAACAAATAATTTACTTTTTAATATTTTAATAAACAAATAATTAACTTTTTAGTATTTTAAAAAACAAATAATTAACTTTTTAATATCTTAATAAACAAATAATTAACTTTTTAATATTTTAATAAACTAATAATTAACTTTTTAATATTTTAATGAACAAATAATTAACTTTTCAATATCTTAATAAACAAATAATTAACTTTTTAATATTTTAATAAACAAATAATTAACTTTTTTATATTTTAATAAACAAATAATTAACTTTTTAATATTTTAATAAACAAATAATTTACTTTTTAATATTTTAATAAACAAATAATTAACTTTTTAATATTTTTATAAACAAATAATTTACTTTTTAATATTTTTATAAACAAATAATTTACTTTTTAATATCTTAATAAACAAATAATTAACTTTTTAATATTTTAACAAACAAATAATTAACTTTTTAATATTTTAATAAACAAATAATTAACTTTTTAATATTTTAATAAACAAATAATTAACTTTTTAATATTATAATAAACAAATAATTTACTTTTTAATATTTTAATAAACAAATAATTTACTTTTTAATATTTTTATAAACAAATAATTAACTTTTTAGTATTTTAATAAACAAACAATTAACTTTTTAATATCTTAATAAACAAATAATTAACTTTTTAATATTTTAATAAACTAATAATTAACTTTTTAATATTTTAATGAACAAATAATTAACTTTTCAATATCTTAATAAACAAATAATTAACTTTTTAATATTTTAATAAACAAATAATTAACTTTTTTATATTTTAATAAACAAACAATTAATTTTTTTATATTTTAATAAACAAATAATTAACTTTTTAATATCTTAATAAACAAATAATTAACTGTTTAATATTTTAATAAACAAATAATTAACTTTTTTATATTTGTATAAACAAATAAATAATTTTTAAATATTTTAATAAACAAATAATTAACTTTTCAATATCTTAATAAACAAATAATTAACTTTTTTATATTTTAATAAACAAATAATTTACTTTTTAATATTTTAATAAACAAATAATTAACTGTTTAATATTTTAATAAACAAATAATTAACTTTTTAATATTTTAATAAATAAATAAATAATTTTTAAATATTTTAATAAACAAATAATTAACTTTTCAATATCTTAATAAACAAATAATTAACTTTTTTATATTTTAATAAACAAATAATTTACTTTTTAATATTTTAATAAACAAATAATTAACTGTTTAATATTTTAATAAACAAATAATTAACTTTTTAGTATTTTAATAAACAAACAATTAACTTTTTAATATCTTAATAAACAAATAATTAACTTTTTAATATTTTAATAAACTAATAATTAACTTTTTAATATTTTAATGAACAAATAATTAACTTTTCAATATCTTAATAAACAAATAATTAACTTTTTAATATTTTAATAAACAAATAATTAACTTTTTAATATCTTAATAAACAAATAATTAACTTTTTAATATTTTAATAAACAAATAATCAACTTTTTAATATTTTAATAAACAAATAATTAACTTTTTAATATTTTTATAAACAAATAATTTACTTTTTAATATTTTTATAAACAAATATATTACTTTTTAATATTCGAATAAACAAATAATTAACTTTTTTTATATTTTAATAAACAAATAATTAACTTTTTTATATTTTAATAAACAAATAATTAACTTTTTTATATTTTAATAAACAAATAATTAACTTTTTAATATTTTAATAAACAAATAAGGTACTGTTTAATATTTTAATAAACAAATAATTGACCTTTTAATTTCTTAATAAACAAATAATTAACTTTTTAATATTTTAATAAACAAATAATTAACTTTTTAATATCTTATTATTCTATTTTCATCTGTGCAATTTTCTTACACAAATTTACGCTCTAGACGCCCACACATGCAAACACACGTTATCCCCAACATGTTGGAAATGATTGGCGATTGCTTAGAAGTTCCAACAGAGAAAAAAGGTGTGAAAAAACCCAATAGTCAAACGTATAACTGTTACCAAAGGTAATAAAAAATACTTTTCTACTTACCTGCTTAATTATTTTAAGTATCTTCAAGCTCTTTTATTCACATTTTTATTTTCACATTTGTTGTGTCGGCATCCGTTTTATGACTTAGCACACTTAAGTTAAACCCGAAGGATTAAACATTCAGTGCCTTAACACATGTGACAGAAATCAACACACATAATTTCTGTCTGCGCCCATCGTAACTCGATCCAACGAATACAAATTTCATCAAAGTGTTGTATCAGCAGCAGCCAGCAAGATACTATAAAAGCGGTGTCCATCTCTACTCTGGTTCATTCGGTGCTTTTGCCCCTGCCTCAGCACTTTATGTCGTCTCTTTAGTTGCTGCCGATCGTACATCGCCTCAGGAACCTTTTTCAGACATCACGGCACCCTTTCTCAACTATGACGACAATAATGCATCATCAGCAGCAATCAACCAGTCGTTTTTATGGCAAGCAGCTTTGCTGCCACGCGTAAACTACTTTTAGTGC
The DNA here is from genome assembly GCA_963556195.1 of Sepiola atlantica. Taxonomy (NCBI): domain Eukaryota; kingdom Metazoa; phylum Mollusca; class Cephalopoda; order Sepiida; family Sepiolidae; genus Sepiola; species Sepiola atlantica. The sequence continues at coordinate 13,438,613 of OY744549.1, read as the reverse complement.
GATTCACACTTAGCTGCCTGCTACATCCAACTGACTGAAGCCGGCTTCTCCAGTTCCTGCACCTGCTCCAGCTCCTTCACCAGCTCCTTCTTGCTCCAGCATCCACAATGCCTGCACCAGCGCTTTTCCGCGGTCCCTGCTTCAGGTTTCTGCAGCGCCTGATCAAGCTCCTTCCATCGGCTCTTGTTCAAGCTTCCAGCAGCACTTGCTTCAGCTCATAGTATCGCAATTTTAACCACGTACAGGCCAAAACCGATACACGTAAAAAGACCTCGGGCAATAACTAGACAATAAAGCAAACAGTAAGAAAAAAGAACAAGCTATTTTAAACAACAAATAATTTATTGAAGAAAGAAAAAAAAAGGCAAAATGAGTTCGGCAGAAAGTCATGGTTCAAAGTTCACTTCATAGACTGAATTTAAGTTCCGATGGACACACGGAAAGGCTGCATAAATAAAGTCCTAATTATGCTGCCCGAAGGCTTATTAACTTTGCTAGGAAAGACATGTCAGAAAAAGAGAAGACTTACTTGTTAGTAAAATAAAAAAAATACCAGAAGAATATAGAAAAGTCCTTTTTGTTCGCGCTGATTTGTTTCCTTTGATTGTTCATTTTTTTATTGACATCGCATCGTTTCTTCGATCGACTCCTTTTGAGAATAGTGGCACTCTTTCACGTCAACTCTTCATTTGGAGACATCTTTCGGAACACACTTCGTTTTGTCTTTTCTAAAGGCACATTTGCCTTTCAAATTAATATCTTCCTTGTTTCTGTTTTTAGAATTCAGTGGACTTCTCCGTCCAACGTAAATATTCAACCTCGAACACTAGTTGAAACTCCAACTTCTTTGAAGATTTTTACAGGCATGCTCTCTACATTTTCCTGTTTTTAACATTCTTGTTTTTAGGACTTTTTCATGTCCGAGTTGTGTCGACCGACCTCTTCACCTCGAGATTGTTTCAGCAACTAATTGAATTTCGCGGTTATTTCAACAGCTTCCGGCGTCAAACGCCCACGTTCCAGACACCCGACGTGTGTCATCAGCAGCAGTCATTCATTACAAGTTCTTATAAAAGGGGGTTTTAGAAGAAGAAGAAAAGAAAAGAAGAGAAGAAGAAGAAGAAGAAAATAAATTTCTGACAATAGCAGCAGCTCTTGTCACAGCCTTTTCTACTTCTAGTGATACTATACCTGTTATTTCAACTTTCCTTCTCCCGTTATTGTAAATAAACATTTCCTTTAAACTGTCCTTCCTTTTTGCCGTTGCCGTAATTTACCTGTGCCCAATTTCTTAGTTGTAAGACCGATCACTCCAGAGTAGTGGTGCTGCCCAAACGTCGCAATCGGCGCTTCCCAAGTGTCGCAACTGGTGCTGCCCAAGCGTACGAGCCTTAAATTTCCTAGGTGATTCGACCCTACAACACATACTAAGCCTTGTAAAAGATGGCGCCGGATTTTACTCGATGTAAACCCTCCATGTCAGTTATTTAACAACTCAAAGAGGCGAAAATTAAACAAAATACAGTTAATAACTGTCATCAATCCGCCGAAAATTTTATTTTAAACAGACTCATGTTTTTGTTGGCTGAATTTCTTTTTAAATTTTGGATTTTCACATCAAGGTTTTTATTTCTGAGGTTTCACATCGAGTAAAATCCGACAACATCTTCAATCCTTCAAGTTTGCAAGGCTTCGAATACAAGGATTTTTTAAAAAATGTAGTTAAAGCGGTTTAAAACACTTTAAAACACAAAAGAATTAAGCAGGTAAATAGAAAACTAACTTTTATTGCCTTTGGTAACAGTTATTTATTATCTATTTTTTTGTTGTTTTTCACCCCCTTTAATACTTTTTTCGTCTTGAGCTAAACAAAAAAAGGTGTCATGAGCTAAATGTAATACTTCCGGTTTCTTTTTCTTAAAATCTCAATTATTCTTACATATTTAAACATTTCAAACGTGTTTTTCTTCAGATTACATGGTTCCTCATTTAATAATATTTAAAAAAGAAAACACGACATTATCGCCTATACACAATTTTTTATAGCATTCTGTTGAACTCACCATTTCCCTGGAAAATAAAAACGTCTATTTAAATAATAAAATATTAAAATGATTGAATAATATTTCCCCCTGAAATCAAAGAGATCGACACAATTTCGAAATCGCTTTGTTTTATCTCTATTTAAACTTTCTGCGAACCTGCATTTCCGGTCGCCATCTTGAATTTACACTTACAACTCGTTAAAACAACTCGAACACTAACATAGCATTTTATTTTAGAAATACGCTTTCAGCTTATCAAAAAGTAAGTATTACTTAAATTTCTTTGTTTTACGATCTTTTAAAAAGTATGCTATGAACTTTGTAAAAAACGTTTTTTTTATTTAATTTTTACTTAAATTTCTTTGTTTTACGATTTTCTAAAAGGTATGCTATGAATTTTCTAAAAATGAAGAAAAAAACGTTGTTTTTTTTTTAAATTTATATTAATTTGAGATTTTTCTATCTTCATATTCGGTTTAACATAAACAAAAAAAAACAAAAAACAAACGATTCCGATAATTATAAACTTATTGATAGTAAAGCATGTAAAACTGCGGTTATAGTTGAAGATAATATTCAGATAAGATTAACTGTTTCAAGTGAAATGAAGAGCCTGTGCATAATGGAAGGTGTTTATTCATATTATATATTTAGCAATTATGCAGAGTTTTTATTTTTAAGTAAACTAGCAAATATATGCTTCCTCCGGTCGCATATATTTGCTAGTCGTTTTATTTAATTGCTCAGTAAATTTGTGGTTTTGTTTGTTTGTTTTTAAGAAAGAAAAGAACCCCATCCTTTATTTTAATAAATATAATCGGAATAATAAAAACAGTTTTGAAACCAAATTTACCCTTTACGGCGTAAAATGTAAAACAAAAAATCCTAAACTCACTTAAGGTCGTAAAAAGATGATAATATTTTAAGTTTTTCAAATCGAAAAAAATGTGTACCTAAATAAAATCAACAATTAAAAAAATGAAATACAGTTATTTATTTGTTTATTAAAATGTGTTTAGTCTTTCTTACAAAAAATAGTAATTTTTTAATCAATCATTTTTTAAATTAAATAATTTTATTCTTTAAATGTATGCTTTAAAACATAATTTGTTATACTATTATAAAAACAAATAACTCAAAACGTTTTAATAAAAAAATCAAATATATCATTTTTAAGTGAGTCACACAATAACTTTAAGAGAATTTGTTGTTTACATGTTATTAATCAAATAACGCGCCACTGCCTTGTCTCTCTCTCTCTCTTTCTCTCTCTCTCTCTTGAAATAGAACTTTCTATGCGTTTGAAATAGAACATTATACTTAATAATCAGAGGGCGGTAAGACATATACTATATTACACCCCCCTCAAAAAAAGAGGAGGTATTGCCTGGGAGGATAGTATAACGACAACAGAACAGATACTACACTACCTCCTGCCTCAAAAAAGTAAAGGAGAAATAATCTCTGGGAGGGAAGTGTGATGAGCACAGAATAAATACTACACATCCTTCCCAAAAAACAGTTAGTAATGCCAGGGAGGGTGGTATAATCACAACAGAACAGATACTCATTACATCCACACCTTTCAAAACAATGATTTATCATGTTTTTACTAACGGCTGAATATGTATATGGATTGCAACACGTGTATACATATATAGCACATGGTATTCCAAAATGGTCAACCTTCTGGTACTGGCCTGGCTTAACGTTGCTTACTTACGGTGATCTAACAAGAACAGGTGTGTCAACGTGATTTTGCCGCATATATGTAAATGTGGTTATGCTGTATATAATGTTTATTGGCACCGGCTAAATAGTGGTATGTGTCACATTCCGGTCAATGTCATGCATAGGGTTTTTCCACCATTGCTAGTTGCCATGTTGAGATTGAAATAAAATTGATTATTTGGGGCCATCTCTGTTAAGTAGATTTCAGATGTATTCTCTAACACGTATATATATATATATATATATATATATATATATATATATATATATATATAGTTTATCATGCCACACTGATTTGAGCAGAGATCACACTGATTATTTGTGATATCGTACAATTCAGTGACAAGTGAATAGTAGGTATTAGTCTGAACTATTTAGAAATTTCTTTTTAATGGATTCAGCAGATCTTTTTAGAATTTGTTTTTGTTCTACATGAGATGAGTCATGGATATTAGTTATGCTGGATTATTACATTTACCCTCCAATGACCTCTGTCCACATGGTTAAGCCATCTCTCTAGGACTCTCGTTGTCTAACTTCTCTTTCGCTATGATTATTTTCCACTTTTCCTTTTTGGATAACATATCTAGTTTTTGGTTCATATTCTTCACATTTCTTATCATTCAACAATAAAAATGTCATGCATAGGGTTTTTCCACCATTGAGTCGTGAGTCATGGATATTAGTTATGCTGGATTATTACATTTACCCTTCAATTGCCAAATATCCAAATTGCAAAGCCATATTTGTGGGACTCTTGTTGTGCCATTTATAGTTTCGCTATGATTATTTTCCTCTTTTGAATAACATATCTAGTTTTTTGTACACATCCTTCACATTTCTTTTTTCTATTCATCTTCCTCCCACAAGGTAAGATGTGACACAAGGTTGGGAAAGTGGGAAAGAACCAGCGCTCGAGAATTTGAGCAGTCTGGCTGTTTAAAAATTGCGCCTCAGACAGTAAGCAATAAACTTACTCCTCCCCAAAGAGGGGAGGCAAAGCCTGGGAGGGTGCACCTCCTAGAACTGCACAGGACCGACAACCCCTAATGGACCGGCGTAAATCCAGACCCGAAGGCCCGGACAATACCGGTTTATTAGTCGGTGTAAAAAATTTCTTATCATCCCACAATAAAAAGAAACCACTTTAGCTGGCGAGCAGCTTTTATGATATGAGTGTGAATTTTTCATATCTTCTACAGTGGTTACTATTGTGCAATCGTACACGTCTTGGCTTTCTGTAACCATCATCAATAGTCCGAGCCCTGCAAATTAGATAATGTGACAGAGTACATTGTGTTGTAGAGATTAAGTGTTACATTACTTTGCATTTCTTGACTGGAACATTTATAGATCTGTGAGAGTTGTGGACTCTGCCAATATTAGAGTGTGCAACATGCATCATTTGAACAAATCTGCCATAACCATCTTAATCTTGCCAATTTGTGTGCAGGAGGTATATTCAGCCCTATTTATGAGTGAAAACTTCCAGTTGTCAGTTTTTTATGTTAATTGAAATGACAAAATTGTTTTAAAAGTTGTTATCCGTTTTTGAATTCAATCTACTGTGTCAGATAAAATATCACTAAACAAAACACCAATACCAACAATAATATACTATGGTTTTGAATGGATAAAGTTTTGTGAATGAAATTAATTTAAATATCTCAAGTTGTTTACATGGAAACGAAGAATGCATGACTTGGAATGAACAAAATCTCTGAATAAAGAACTATTCAAAATATACTTATCTTTTGGAAGAGATGGGTGCAGGTCACTGAGAAATTAACATTTCTACAATCAGTTATGTTGTTGAGATGGTCGTATTTCGAAAAAAGCAACAGTTTGAAAAATCGAGAGGAATAAATCCCTACTAGATAAAAATGCAGGTTTCTGTACAGTGTTTGAAAACATCTTTTTCATGAGTTGATTTCGATTCTGGGTTTAGACGAGTCTAATCTGATGACTTTGAGAATAGATAAGAAGTCGACTCTAAAAGAAATTTACCCTTTCTAGTGGCAGAATCAAATACCCACATTTATTTTAGCTGAGAATGTATATGAGAGAAAAGCGGACGACTATTCTTATGAGCACCAGGTAACATAACATTTCACATTACTCATTTCATGTTTTCTTCTTTTTTGCCAAAGTGATATGAGGATATCGGTTTGGTAACAACATTTCTTTTATGTCTCAACTTGCTATTTTAAAATGTATTTTAGTTGAAAATCTATAGTCTTTTCACCAAGGTGTTAAGAAAGATTTTTGATTATCCCAGATTTTTAAACAGGAGAAGTTGGTTTAGAATTTTCCATGTCGATGATAAAACAGTTCGTTTTCAAGCCAAAATTGTATCAATAATAATTATTTATCATTGAAAATTAATGAGAAAATATTTCGTTTGTTGAAATTAATTGCATGAAAATGTAAAGTACGTTAAAATGTTTTAATAAGATCTTTTCTTTATTTACAGATTGAAACTATTATAGTAAAGGACGGTTGTTTTCAGTTCCACAAGAATAAAGAAAAGTCTGCATGAATAAATAACTGCCATCTTATTTTTCTGTATGTACGTTTATCATTATTTTCAAAGAATTCTTGTTTCATAAACAATGTACAGGCAATTTGGAAAGAAATCTTTTATCCTGTAAAATGTGCAAATCAATATTTTTTCCATAATGTGCGTTGATAAGACATGAGAGTACACACAGAGCTGGTGAATATTTTATATCTTATAGGATGCTTAATCTCCAGTAAAATCTTGTAGAAAATATCGATACTAACTCATTGAATGCATATTAGACTCATCAATCTTTGTCTGAAAGGAAAAATACAAACGAATGGTGAATGCATATACTCGTCAACTACGTAAAACTGAATTCTCGGTGAGTTCTATTTTCAAAAGAAGTAAGAAAGACTCGCATGTGTCAAATAATATTATTGAATATTCTGTTTATTTGTATGTTCAGAGTCCTCGTCTGAAAAATCACATGTAAATACACAAAGGTGAAAAACGCTACCATTATAACGTTTCTGAATTTGTATGTTCACATAGTTTCTATCTAATAATTCACATGTGAATACAAACCGGTGAGATGTTGTCTCAAGTACCAACACTAAACTGGATACTCTAACAAGACTAGATGAGTTCTTGTCCTGGAATCCGGTAAGACAAAAAGACCACAAGAAAAATATACTGTAACATAATAAACTGATCAATTAGAGAGAGGAAAATTGATGTTCTTTACTTCTATGCTAATTCAACATTTGAGAGGTTAAGGAAAGCTTTAATTGAACTCTGAGATATCTATGTATCTCATATAGAGATCTAGTGTTAGTCCCAGGAAAGGCCACTTGTTTTCTGAGACTTTACACTAAAGTAAAATGAACAAATATGAGAAAAGATACTCTTGCAAAGTTTGTGGAACTGCATTTTCACAGCATGCCAATCTGACAGCACACATGCAAATACACACATGTGAGAAACCCTATGATTGTAAGGTTTGTGGTACTGCATTTTCACAAAATACAAGTTTGAAACGGCACATGCGAATACACACAGGTGAAAAACCATATTCTTGCAAAGTTTGTGGTACTGCATTTTCACACTATACAAGTTTGAAACGGCACATGCGAATACATACAGGTGAGAAACCCTATTCTTGTAAAGTTTGTAATACTGCATTTTCAGACGATAAAAGTTTGAAACAGCACATGCGAATACACACAGGTGAAAAACCCTATTCTTGCAAAGTATGTGGAACTGCATTTTCACAGCATCCCAATCTGAAAAAGCACATGCGAATACACACAGGTGAGAAACCCTATTCTTGTAAAGTTTGTGGTACTGCATTTTCACACGATACAAGTTTGAAACGGCACATTCGAATACACACAGGTGAAAAACCCTATTCTTGTAAAGTTTGTGGTACTGCATATTCACACGATACAAGTTTGAAACAGCACATGCGAATACACACAGGTGAAAAACCCTATTCTTGCATAGTTTGTGGAACTGCATTTTCACAGTATCCTCATCTGAAAAGTCACATGCGAATACACACAAGTGAGAAACCATATTCCTGTGAAGTTTGTAGAACTAAATTTTCACTCAATTCTTCTTTGAAAAAACACATGCTAATACACACGGGTTATAAACCTTATACATGTAAAGTTTGTGGAACTGTAGTTTTAGAGAGGGCCAGTCTTAAATCACACATGACAATACACACATGTGAGAAACCATATTCTTGTAAAGTTTGTGGAACTGCATTTTCACGTAATACGAGTTTGAAACAACACATGCGAATACATACAGGTGAGAAACCATATTCTTGTAAAGTTTGTGGTACAATATTTTCACACAATACAAGTTTGAAACAGCACATGCGAATACACACAGGTGAGAAACCCTATACTTGTAAAGTTTGTGGAACTGCATTTTCACAGCGTGGCAGTTTGAAAAGGCACATACAGATACACAGGTGAGAAACCCTTTTCTTGTAAAGTTTGTGGTACTGCATTTTCACAGATTGCCAGTCTGAAAAGTTACATAAGAATACACACAGATGAGAAACCATATTCTTGTAAATGTTGTGGTACTACGTTTTCACAGCGTGTCAGTTTGAAAAAGCACATGATAATACACACAGGTGAAAATAAAACTGTCATCAGGAACAAACCAGAAAAACTTCTCTCATCATTGATGTAACAGTCCCAAATGACTATGGCCTCAATACAGCCGAACTGGAAAAGATAACAAAATACCAAGATCTAAAAAATGATTTTAAAATAACATGGTCTGTTGATGAAATACACATAATACTGGTTGTAAATGGGGCAACTGGTCTAGTGAAAAAAATCTAAGAAAATACTTAGAAACAATCCCGGGAAAACCAAATTGTAGGGAAGTACAGATAGCAGCCCTTAAAGGAACAACATCCGTTCTTAAGAGAGCCCTCGGATATAAATTTTACTCATAGGGTAATCAAGCGTTAGTCTCAAGAATAGGCTCCTTGATCTCTTTAGATAAACTAAATTAAAATGAAAAAAAAGTGAAAAACCCTTTTCTTGTAAAGTTTGTTGTACTATATTTTCACAGAGTGCCAGTCTGAAAAGTCACATAAGAATACACATTTTCGAAAAAATCATGTTTATAATAAGTTGTTAATAGTCTTAATAGTTTTTTATAAGTTCTTGATACGTTGTGTCGGGATCTCTTTGTCGTCGTAGAGCTCTTCGTCTGTAGATCCAGTACAAACGGCATCGCTACTAAATGGGACGATATGCCGTTTCTCTGTTTCGCCTCGTCGTGTGTCAGAACTATTTGCGCTACTCATGCACGCTTCTGCTAACCGCCATCCTGACTCGTCTGCTTGCTCGAGGGAGAGATCAATGTGTTTTTCCGAAATAAAATTATTAGCTCATCTACAGATGATTAGTGATCCAATAAAATTTCTATTAATAAATTTCTTGTACACGAATATCTAATTTGCTATGTGGTAGAAATTAAACCACTTTAAATGTTTCTAGTGTAAAATAAAAATAAGGGAAAATGTATTCATTAAAATATTTAAATTCGTAATAAAAACATATCCATTCATAATTATGGACATTTTCTATGTGTGTGTGTCTGTTTGTCGGTCAGTCACAATTTTTGATGAAATATCAAAACTTCTTTTAGAAATGGAAAATAATGCATTCATAATAAATAATAAATTTCCAACAAAGAAAGTGGATACTATGACTGGAAATCGAAACCGAAACCTTGAGATCTTCAGTCTGATGTTCTGTGAACTGAGTGATTTAGATTTTCTTATGAATTAATCTAGAAAAATAATGCATACGACACGACATATGTGCCTTTTTGAAAAATAAAATTCATTGTTTTGATTTATTAAAGTTTTTAATAGTGTGAGAAATGTACCTGACCTTTCAGTTTTAAAAATATTGGTCCGGTGTGAGGCCGATTTAATTGTCTAGTATACATTTTTTTTTATATATATATATGTTAAAAATACATTCATTTGTGTATTTGTAAAAAGGAAAACATTCTCGGACGTTTATTTTATTCAATTTATTTCATATTTGTAAAAAAATATTTTCATTATTATTTATGTAAATAAACATATTTCAATAAAAGAAAAACACTTTTCAGATTTTCTCATGTGTAGACCTACATTTTCATACGTTTAAAATACACTATACAGTTCTATGAGGTCCACCCTCCCAGTCTTTGCCTGACTACCTTTGAGAAGGGGTTAGTTTATTACTAATCGACTGCGGCATACCTACTGGGTAATGCCGACGAGTCTGCCCTGGTATTTTTTGTAGCTCAGAGTGCTTTTCCTCTACGGTACTGGCTTTTCTAACCCTTCGTTCCATCCTTGTTACCGCTGTGGAAGGGAGATGAAAAATCAATTTTAAAAAAAATACACAACACACAAGGGACTGAATATCAACGTACACCGTTGACTGCAGAAGACATTCTTAAGCGGAAGTGCTAACACCCGGGTGTTATCCCCGTACACTCAAATATTCAAATGATTAAAGAATATTTAAGCGGCTTTAACTTCAGCTTCCTGCAGAGCCTGCTCCAGATCCTTACAGCAGCACCTGTTCTGATCCTTCCAGCGGCTCCTGCTTCAGTTTCCTGCAGCCTCTTCTTCAGTGGCTCCTTCTCCAGTTATTCCCAGCAACGCTCGCTTTAGCTTTTTATAGCAGCTCTTGCTCCAGCTACTGCAGTGTCTGCTCCAGCTCACTCCCTCTAGCAACGCCTGCTCCAGCTCTCTCCAGTGGCTCCTGTTTCAGCTTCCAGCAACGCCTGCTCCAACTGCTTATAGTGACTCTTGCTTCAGCTCCCTGCAGCGTGTGCTACAGCTCCTTTCAGCAACGTCTGCTTCAGCTACGTCGAGCGGCTCTTGCTCTATCTTTTTGTCGTTGTCGTAATTTGCCCGTGTCCCCTTTTTTAGTTGTAAGACCGATCACTTCAGAGCAGTTGCAGTGCCCAAATGTCAAACCGACGCTGCCCAAGTACGGCACCTGGCGCTGCCCAAACGTACGGGCCTAAAGGTGATTCGACGATACAACATATTTAAAGTCTTGTGAACCCAACGGATTAAAGATAGCGCCGGATTTTACTCGATGTAAATCCTCAAAGTCGTAGATGTAAAAACACAAAGAGGCGAAAATTAAACAAAAATACAACTAATAACTGTTACCAATCGCTCGAAATTTTATTTGCAACAGATTCATGTTTTAATTTGCTGTATTTTTGTTTAATTTTCGATTTTCTACATCTCGGTTTTAATTTTCGAGGTTTCACATCGAGTAAAATCCGGCGTCATCTTTAATCCTTCTTGTTTGCAAGACTCTGAATACATGGATAAAAAATGTAAATAAACCGGTTTAAAATACTTTAAAACACAACAAAAATAGGCATGTAAATAGAAAACTAACTTTTATTACCTTTGGTAACAGTTATTTGTTAACTTTTTTTTTCACCCCTTTAATACTTTTTTCGTCTTCAGCGAGACAAAACAACAAATGGCGCGATGAACTATAGGTACTACTTCCGGTTCCTTTTTCATAAATCTCGATTATTCTACCATATTTAAACAGTTTAAACGTGTTTTTCTTCAGATTACATGGTTCCTCATTTAATAATATTAAAGAAAAAAACATTTTATCGCCTATACACAATTTTTTATAGCATTATGTTGAGTGTTTACATCTTCGAACTCATCATTTCCCTGGAAAATCTAGACAATCGCCAAATGTTTTACAGTTGAAAAATAGTTTTGTCACTTTTATGAAATGAAATAATAATACAAGATTACATCCTTCATTTGCAAATACACCCCATAAAATACGTCTATTGAAATAATAAAATATTCAAATGATTGAATAATGTTTCCCCCTAAAATGAAATAGATCGACACAATTGCGAAATCGCTTATTTCATTTTCTGCGAACCTGCATTTCCGGTCGCCATCTCGAACACTAACAGAACATTTTATTTTCGAAATACTATCATCGTTTGTTTAAAGCAACTTATGAAAAAGTAAGTATTACTTAAATTTCTTTGTTTTACGATTTTCTAAAAATGAAAACTACGAGAAAAATATGTTGACTGGCTTACGTGTTATGGTGTTGGCGGGTGCTTTCTGCTTACTGTAGCCGGAGGTAAGTGATTTGTAGGTATGTGCAAAAATGTCGGCTTCTTGTACGGACTATGCTTATTAAAAAGTGCTTATCATTAATTATTTAATTAGTTTCCGTGTAAACTTTATTGTGTTTGAAAGATAAAAGCCTAAACTTAATCTCTAAACAAAAAACTGCATATTTACGTGTGAAAAATAAATTATAATAAAATATGTAATTACGACGGTAAAAAAACCTAAAAATTCAATGAATTTTGAACTTTGAGAAAATTACATGTAAAAATCCCTTGAAAGATAAATATAATATGTTGGGCACTATTTCAAAGCTAATTATTAAATTAAAGTCATAAGACACTGAATTAAAAAAAAAATCCCACGTTTGACTAAAAATTAGCAAAATTATCCCTTCAAATGTGATAAATGAGTAAAATCCGCCATAACTTCATCGGAAAAGGACTTGGTTTACAAATCGACTATCGCTATGCAAAATATATGAAAGACAAAAATGTCATAATTTATCATTTTTAACTTTATATATAAAAATGTAATAATAGTTCATAGAAGTTGAAAAATTATTATCCATTAATTTCTTTATTCTTTTTAAGGTTATAAACAAATTTAAGTACCCTTATTTTGTTATAATAAAAAAGGAAATGCTTATTTAATTATGTGTGAGTGTACGCAATTAAGATCTTATTTTATTTTTAACTGAAAAGGTTCAGTTTTTAATTTAGTAATACTCTGAAATTATTGATGACGTCTGTTTACCAATGTTTTTCCTTAGAATTTGAAATAAAACTATTTTTTAAATGTTAAAAATATTTTTACGTTACGAACTGCGTCAATATTATCATTTTATTTTACATGATTTAAAACTTTAGTTACTCGATTTATTCTTAACGTGTCGTAACGATAAATTACATTGATTCTTTTAAAAATAAAGTGTTTTTATTTTTTTATTTTAAGTGTGAAAAAGTAAATTAAAGTCAATGACTACACTGACAATTTATTCATTGAAAAAAAAGTTAAAACAGTTATTTATTGATAAACAGAATTCAATTTTGAAAGAAAATGTCATGTTTGAATTCAAGAGAAAAAAATTATTAATAAATAATTGTTTTTAACTTAAATATTTATTAATGAAAAAAAGACAAAACAAATACAAATCTTTCCAAATAATTGACGATGAATTGTGAAATAAACGAAATTGTTGAATCTCTAAAACAAAAAATTTAAGTGCGGTGTAAAAGTGAGTGATTGTTGGAAGGCTAATCCCACCTGGTTATTACATAACGGTGCTACCATACTAATGAAAGTGAATCGTTAGTAGAAATTATTCAATTTTTTAAATTCTTTTTTTCGTTAAGTTCCTGGATCTAAAATTTGTCAATTTTTGGTTTATTTTCAAGATTATCAAATAAATGACTTGCGCTGATGATGCCACGTTCATGTATGAAAGGGAAATATAATTATGTCGCATTTTTTTATTTTTCCAAAAACTCTAATCATTAAAATCACATGAAATATTTTTTGCAATTATATTATTTTTTTTGGTGAAAATATTGATTAAACAATGCTTTATTCAATAATAATATCGCTAATTCAAAAAATTAATTTTTCTTCGAGTTATAGTGATTTTATTAACACGGTATTTACGGGCCTTTTTCGTAATATATACGAAGTATTTTGAAAAAAAAAATTAATTGTTAACATCTACGATGCTTTATTTACATGAGCAACATTTAAAAAATCATGCATTTTTTTTATTAATATATAAAAATATAACTTTAGTAAAGGTGTATTTTCTTTTTAAAAAATAATACATTTTCACTAAGATTTAAAAAAAAATAATGGTTTCAATATAATGATTGTTGATTAATAAATATTGAAAAATTTCAGTAAAATTGGTTGATTTCCTTAATTTTAGTGTATTTTTAAGTGAAGGGGGGGAGGTAAAAATGTTTTTTCATTTTAGGAATCGGCCATTGATTTTGCACGTACCTAGTGATTTGCATATCTGTCAATTACGGATTCTTAAATATAAGAGAATTTTCTTTCTTCTGCCGGCAATCTGTTTTTGAAAGTTCTGTCGACGGTTACTTGCTGTGAGAGTTCATGTGTTCACCTTCTAAGCGTTCTTACGAACAAGACCAGCCCCCCTTTTTTTTGGTATTTGACTCCAGACAGAGTTGGGGTCGCGATTCAGCAGTATTTCGCAACGTTCTACACCCGACCCTACTCTGATCTACGTTGAAAATTTTTTCGACATTTAAGACTTTTCTATCATCACATTTGGTTTAACATAAACAACAAAAAAAACGATGCCGATAATCGTAAACTTATTGATAGTAAATCATGTAGGCATTCCAGAAAACCATTAACTGTTTGAAGTGAAATGAAGAACCTGTACTAAGTGGGACGTGTTCCTTCACACTTTAAATAAATATGCTATGGTAATAATACATTTTATTCATAATTTAAATGTTTGGAATAAAAAAAATAATTTGCTATTATAATAATACATTTGTTTAATTTGTTTTTAATTAACCTTAAAATAAATAATAAAAACATTCTTACAAAAATCATTTTATTACAAAAAATAAAATGTTCCATTTATTAACCTAAAAGAAAAACCCTCTTCTGTGCAAAAAACCTACACACTTTAATAACTTAAAAAAGACTTCCTTTCTATATCCTAAAAACACCACTTAAAAAAGTAAGAAAACTTAATTATACCCTTAAACACCAGAAAAGAATCAACACTTTACATTAAATAAATTCTAAGCGTAAAAAACTAAGTGTGGATTGTAAGATTAATCTATGCAGTTGTTATCGTCACTTTTACTTAGCCAAACACGACAATTTTCCATCATGTTTATCGTTTTTTTTCTTTATTGGCAAGTTGTAGCTAATTTCTACAACAACAAAAAAAATACAATCTGAATTGTTTGGGGGGAAAACTACAACGGGTGTGATAATAAAATTTGCCTCAACATCGTTTCATTTGCAAAAATTAAGTTATATTTCTATGATTTGTAAAAATATATATATTATTATTATGCGTAGGTTACAAAAGATTCCCAGACAAAAACTCACCGAGCAAAAGTTTAAAATCAGACAAAAGTCAATCAAACTCAAAATAAATGCAATATTAGAAAAATATGCAACAATTATATTTTAACATTAAATTTTAGATAATTAGTATTAAAATGTTTGTTTTTAAGGTATGTTACAATGGTTATCTTGAAGACAATAACTGTTATTGTGGCCAATTGTGACGTTACAAATTTCGACCTGTGTTACAGCAAAAACAATCCCTCATTATATTTTTCCCCGTTTTTATTATTTTTTATTTTTTTGCAAACAATAATTTATTTTCACCAAATTGTTTAAGTATCAATGATTAATTTTCTTAATATTTTACAAATTTACAAACAATAAATCAAACGAATGGTAATATATTAACAAGTTTTTAATTTTGTCATTTTTATAAGAAATAAAGCATCATAATGATGACGTATTGTCGTTTGCCTTTTGGCGGTTTTTGAGAATGATTCTTTTAAATATTGTTTAATATTATCAAGAAATAATAAAATCAAATGAGATTTTTAAATTAAACTGAAAATAAAAAAATTCGCCAAAATCAAACCGGGCAAAAATATAATAGGGGCTTATTTTTATTTTAACACCGATCGAAATCTGTGACGTCACATTTGGCCGCCATAACACCGTTATCATCTTCAATACAACCAATTCAATTTGTACAAAGTAAAAAATATTTGGAGCATAATAAATTTGGCAGACTCTAAATTTTATTTCAGTAGAAACATTTTTGCTAAAACCAAGTGAAAAGGAAAGATAATCCAATGATCCCTATGCAACAATTGAACCAGTGTTTTTCAATCGTTTTTTCTAGAATAGTTGTTTTTTCTTTAAAAATATTTTTCTGAAGTTTACTAAAAAAGGGAGATGATTTTAGCAGAGAAACTTTAATTGTATCCCAAATAACTTTAGAATTTAAATAACGTATGATCATGTTAACACTCTTATTCTTGTTCGGTTACCAAAGTTAAGTGACGTTGAGCCTGGCCAGAACAAGTTGGGTGCCCATTTGGGAATAGCAGGCACTATATATGTGAGGAGCGACATCTTCCAGCGAAATATACTGTCATGAAGATGTATTTTACATATAATTCAGTATAACCTGTTAATCGATACATGTGGACACAGCTGAACAACCGCCTCCTTGGTGAAGTTTTGAATTATGCGGTGATACTCTCTGGAGAGATTATGGTATGGGTTTTTGGGTCTTTTTAATAGTAAAATGTCAGAGTAAATGTTCCCCACAATATGTGTATGGGCAACTGCAACAGATGTGAGGTAGTAACGAATGTCTACCATTGAGCATATTACGTCTATAATTTTCATAGATTTTTCCCAATGACGTGTGTATGGGTTCACTTGCCACAAAGTGGGTGACATCATTGTTGCACCTTTCATTTCAAGGGTCTTTTTGCCATCCCTATGCCGTATTCTGATTGATTTACTCTTCTACCGTTTGTCAATTCAGTATTTGCGTTTCGGGACTGGGAAATGGTACTGTAGCATGCATAATTGTTATAGACATGTCTACATTTTTGATGGGTATGTTATTATGTGTCAATAGGAATCTGGCTGTTCTATAATAGAAGAGGCCGTAATAGCCATTACTACTTCCACTAGTATTCTGGGAGTATTACACCGACAATGTGCACTTTCTCATACCCATATTTCAATAGCCGTTTCTACTTCCACTAGTATTCTAGGAGTATTACACCGACAATGTGCACTTTCTCATACCCATATTTCAATAGCAATTACTACTTCCACTAGTATTCTGGGAGTATTACACTGACAATGTGCACTTTCATATACCCATATTTAAATAGCCATTACTACTTCCACTAGTATTCTGGGAGTATTACACCGACAATGTGCACTTTCTCATACCCATATTTCAAGGAATGTATCATCCTCCTAGGAATCGAACAGACGATATTGCTTCTAAAACACTGGTGAAGTTTTGAATCATTTTGTGATGCTTTTTGTTTGTTAAATAGTAGAATGTCAGAGTGACGTGTACAAAAAAGAAGAGAGAAAAAGTAGAAGAGAGATAAAGATCCATGCAGACTCTGCCAATATCAGAGTGTGCAAAATGCATCATTTAAGCTCATTGGCCTTCGCCATCTTTATTCTGGCAAGTTGTGTGTAAGGAGTACAGGAAGGGCTATTTCTGGGTGAAAACTTACAGTTGTTCATGGGTTTCATGGTCAGTTTAGGATGTAAATTGACATAATAAAAAAGTGGTTATCTGTTCCTGATACAGTTTACAATACAATGTTTTAAAACATCTTTTTCATAGGTTGATTTCAACTCTGTGTTTAGACGATGCTGAGCAAATCTGATGACTGAGAACAGATGATAGGCCGACTCCTAATAAGGGGCTTCATTGCACTAAATTACTCACTCTTTCTGGTGGCAGAATCAAAAACCCAAATTTATTTTAGCTGAGAATTTATATAACATTCCTCAATTTTATCTTTTCTTTTTTGCCAAAGTGATAAGAGGATATCGGTTTGGTAACAACATTTCTTGTATGTCTTAATTATTATGGCGCTTGTCATTTTAAAAGCTTTTATAGTGTCGCCTTTTGATTTTTAATTGTGATAAAAGCAGTTAGTTTTTAACTATCAACATTCCTCATTTTGTCTTTTCTTCTCTTTTGCCAAAGTAATAGGAGGATATCGGTTTGGTAACAACCTTTCTTTTATGTCTCAACTATTGTGCCGCTTGTTATTTTAAAAGGTATTTTAGTTGGAAATATATAGTCTTTTCCCATGAGTGTTCAGAATAATTTTTGATTGACTAAGATTTCAAGACAAGGAAAGTTGATTTAGAATTTTTCACATCTATGATGAAAACATTCAGTTTCTAAGCCAGGCAATTAAGCTTTTGTTTCTGCTAAATTTATATCGGAAATAAAACTAGTTGGATATTTAAATGAAGCCAGAGTATATTTTGCTTATAATAAATAAAATTAATTTTCCACATCTATGATAAAAACAGTTAGTTTTCAAGACAGAATTTTTTTAATATTTATTATTTATCATTGAAAATGAACGACAAAATATTTCCTTTGTTGAAATTAATTGCATAAAAATATAAAGTATGTTAAAATGTGTTGATAACATTTTTTCTTTATTTACAGATTGAAACTATTATAGAAAAGGATGGTTGTTTTCAGTTCCACAAGAATTATGAAAAGTCAGCATCAATAAATAACGGCCATCTTATTTTTCTGTATGTACGTTTATCATTAATTTCAAAGAATTCCTGTTTACGAAACCATGTAGAGGCAGTTTCGAAAGAAATCTTTTATCCTGTAAAATTTTGCAAATCAATATTTTCCCTATAATCTGCTTTGACAAGACATGAGAGTACACACATGGGTGTGAATCTTATATCTTATACTATGCTTCATCCCCAGCAAAATCTGGTAGAAAATATCGATACTAAATCATCGAATGCATATTAGACTCATCAATCTTGATCTCTGAAAGATAAAATACAAACAATTGAGAATGCATATCCCCGTTAGAATCTTAAAAATGATCTTTCGGCTGGAGTGTCTGAAATAGCCAGTAAATGTCTACCATCCTGTCGGATGCCCCATTCCCAGCAAAAGCAAAAAGATAAAATTATAAAAAAAAGAAAAAAACCTATTTTTACAAAATTTGTTGAACGACATTTTCAATGGATTCGAGTTTTAAACAGAAGACGCAAATACACACATGAAAGGTACCATATTCTTGAAAAGTTTGTGGAACTTCATTTTCACAGCATGCCAATCTAACAACTCATATGCGAATACACACAGGTAAGAAACCCTTTTCTTGCAAAGTTTGTGGAACTACATTTTTACACAGTGCCTCTCTGAAAAATCACATGAGAATACACACAGGTGAGAAACCCTATTCTTGTAAAGTTTGTGGAACTAAATTTTCACAAAGTTCGAATCTTAAAACTCACATGCTTATACACACAGGTGAGAAACCCTATTCTTGTAATGTTTGTAGTACTGCATATAAGACCAGTTCTACTTTGAAAAATCACATGCGAGTACACACATGTGATACATAAAAGACAAGGCCATCAAACCAGACATTGTCATCTGGAACAAACCAGATAAAACTGCTCTCATCATTGATGTAACCGTCCCAAATGACTACGGTCTCAATAGAGCCGAACGGGAAAAAATAACAAAATACCAAGATCTCAAAAATGATCTAAAAATAACATGGTCCCTCGATGAAATAAACATCATACCGGTTGTAGTGGGGGCAACTGGTCTGGTGAAAAAAAATCTAAGTAAATACTTAGAAACAATCCCCGGAAAACCAAATTGTAGGGAAGTACAGATAGCAGCCCTAAAAGGAACCACATCTATCCTTAAGAGACCCCTCGGATATAAATTTTACTCATAGGGAAATCAAGTGTTAGCCTCAAGAGTAGGCCCCTTGATCTCTTTAGATAAACTAAATTAAAATGAAAAAAAAAAAGTGAGAAACCCTATTCTTGCAAAGTTTGTGGAACTGCATTTTCACGCAGTACCTCTCTGAAAACTCACATGAGAATACACACTGGTGAAAAACCCTATTCTTGCAAAGTTTGTGGAACTGCATTTTCACAGAGTCCCCATCTTACAACTCACATGCGAATACACACAGGTGATAAACCCTATTCTTGTAAGGTTTGTGATACTGCATTTTCAGACAATTCTAGTTTGAAACAGCACATGTTCATACACACAGGTGAGACAACACGACATAATGGAGTGTGCAGGTACCTCCACTGGACCATCTGTAAGAAACTGAATATCAGATGTAGCAGCAGGCACTGGGAACATCTACCTGAGAGAACTGTGGGGAATGAGACATACACCATCCATTATGACCATGAAATCCCCACAGCTACCTATCTGGAAAACGCAGCTGTCAAACCTGACATTGTAATATGGAACAAGAGAGAGAGTGGCAACTTTGGTTGAGGTCAGTGTCCCTAATGATGGGGGCCTAAATAGAGCTGAAAGGGAGAAAATAACAAAATATCAGGGTCTAATGTATGATATTAAAAGAAACTGGAACCTCAAAGAGATCTCTATCATTCCAGTTATCATAGGAGCCACTGGACTCATGAAGAAGAACTTGAAAAAGTATTTAGCAAGTATACCTGGTGAACCAAGTGCAAGAGAAATCCAGACAACTGCACTCAAGGGAACGGCCAGAATCCTGAAAAGAGCTCTCGGTTGGAGTCTGTAAATAGCGGGTGATCGTATGGCATTTGGAAGAATGCCCCGTCCCCAGCAAATGAATGAAAAGAAAAATAAAAAAAAGTGAGAAACCTTATTCTTGCAAATTTTGTGGAACTGCATTTTCACAGCATGCCAATCTGACAAGTCACATTCGGATACACACAGGTGAGAAGCCCTATTCTTGCAAAGTTTGTAGTACTACATTTTCACAGCTTTCCAGTCGCATAACTCACATGCAATTACACCCAGGTGAGAAACCGTATTCTTGTGAAGTTTGTAGAAGGGAATTTTTGTACTGTTCATCCTTGAAAAAGCACATGCGAATACACACATGTGAGAAACCGTATTCTTGCATAGTTTGTGGAACTGGATTCATATGGAGTTCCCATCTTAAAACTCACATGCGTATACACACAGGTGAGAAACCCTATTCTTGTCAAGTTTGTGGAACTACATTTTCACATGGTACCAGTTTGAAAAAGCACATGAGAATACACACTGGTGAGAAACCGTATTCCTGTACAGTTTGTGGAACTTCATTTTCAAGAAGTGACACTCTAAAAAGTCACATGCGTATACACACAGGTGAGAAACCGTATTCTTGTGAAGTTTGTGGAACTGGATTCATATGGAGTTCCCATCTTAAAACTCACATGCGTATACACACAGGTGAGAAACCCTATTCTTGTCAAGTTTGTGGAACTACATTTTCACATGGTACCAGTTTGAAAAAGCACATGAGAATACACACTGGTGAGAAACCGTATTCCTGTACAGTTTGTGGAACTTCATTTTCCAGAAGTGACACTCTAAAAAGTCACATGCGTATACACACAGGTGAGAAACCGTATTCTTGTGAAGTTTGTGGAACTGGATTCATATGGAGTTCCCATCTTAAAACTCACATGCGTATACACACAGGTGAGAAACCCTATTCTTGTCAAGTTTGTGGAACTACATTTTCACATGGTACCAGTTTGAAAAAGCACATGAGAATACACACCGGTGAGAAACCGTATTCTTGTACAGTTTGTGGAACTTCATTTTCAAGAAGTGACACTCTAAAAATTCACATGCGTATACACACAGGTTAGAAAGCCTACTTTTGTAATGTTTGTGGAACTACATTTTCAAGAACTGACACTCTTAAACCTCACATGAGAATACACACAAGTTAGAAACCCTATTCTTGTAATGTCTGTGGTACTGCATATACGGCCAGTTCTTCTTTGAAAAACACATGAAAATACACACACTAATATTTTAAAGTCTGTGTTTCTTCATTTTCACAGAGTGCTAGTCCGACTACTAACATCCATCATCCCAGTAATTATAAGAGACACAGGACTAAGTAAAAAGAATTTCAAAAGCTATCTGGCGTATATACCCGGTGAACAGAGTGCAAAATAAATACAAACAATTGCACTTAAAGGGACGGTTTTAATCTTAAAAAGATCTCTCGGCTACAGTGTCTGAAATAGCAGGTGAATGTCTGGCATCCCGTAAGATGTCCTATCCCCAGCAATAAGAGAATGATAAGAAAAAAATTTAAAAGTGAGAAACCCTATTCTAGCCAAGTTTGTTGAACTGCATTTTCACATTGTACAAATTTGATAACTCACATGCAAATACACAAAGGACTGGACTGGCTAAAAAGGGGGTCCCTCCACTACGACCGGGATAGGCTTATAATGACCGCCAAAAACCAGGGCCTGATGACAAATGTGTTTAAAAATATGGCTAGTCTCAGTCAGGACAACAAGTGCAGGTTTTGCCTCACTGAAGTGGAGAGTGTGAGCCACCTGATATCGAGTTGCAAAATCATGTTGGCAGATGGCTACTATACAGCACGACATAATGGAGTGTGCAAGTACCTCCACTGGACCATCTGTAACAAACTGAATATCAGGTGTAGCAGCAGGCACTGGGAACATCTACCTGAGAGAACTGTGGGGAATGAGACATAAACCATCCATTATGACCATGAAATCCCCACAGCTACCTATCTGGAAAACGCAGCTGTCAAACCAGACATCATATGGAACAAGAGAGAGTGGCAACTTTGGTTGAGGTCAGTGTCCCTAGTGATGGGGGCCTAAACAGAGTTGACAGGGAGAAAATAACAAAATATCAGGGTCTAATGTATGATATGAAAAGAAACTGGAACCTCAAAGAGATCTCCATCATTCCAGTTATCATAGGAGCAAGTGGACTCATGAAGAAGAACTTGAAAAAGTATTTAGCAAGTATACCTGGTGAACTAAGTGCAAGAGAAATCCAAACAACTGCACTCAAGGGAACAGCCAGAATCCTGAAAAGAGCTCTCGGTTGGAGTCTATAAATAGCGGGTGATCGTATGGCATTTGGAAGTATGCCCTGTCTCCAGCAAATGAATGAAAAGAAAAAGAAAAAACAGTGAGAAACCCTATTCTTGTAAAGTTTGTAGAAACTGAATGTTTAGTGTTAGCCTTAAGAGGAGGCCCCTTGATCTCTTTAGATAAACTAAAAATAAATGAAAAAACGTTTTTCTGCAAAGTTTGTGGAACTGCATTTTCACAGCGTTCCAATATGACAACTCATGCGAATACACAGAGGTTAGAAACCATATTCTTGTAAAGTTTATGAAACTGCATTTTCATAGTGTGCCCATCTAAAAATTAAAATGCAAATACACATAGGTGAGAAACCCTCGTCTTGCTAAGTTTACTAGATTAATTATTGTGCTGGAATCCGGTAAGACCAAGAGACCACACAAAACATATATACTATAACTTAATTAACTGGTCAGTTGGAAAGAGGATATTTAATGTTATAAGTTTTTTACTTACTCAATGTTTAGGAGTTAACGATGTCTTTAATAGCAAATTCCATTATCTATGTATCTCATATAGAGATCAAGTGTTAGTCTCAAACAAAGGTGACAACAAGTGATAGTTTGGCCACTGACATCCCGTTGTAACGTTCTGCTTGAAGGCGACTACTACACCATGCAAAATAAAAGAATGTATACATTTCCACTGGACCATCCATCAAAATTGTGCCTCCGATGTAGCATCAAGTCCTTGGAAAATATACCAAAAAGAACTGTGGCAAATAAGTCATACACCACCCAATATGACTATACAATCTTAACAGCTACATACTTTGAAAATGCAGCTGGTAAACCTGACATAGTTATGTGAGACAAGAGGGAAAGATCAATGTGTTTTTCCGAATTAAATTATTAGTTCATCAGTAAAAAGCACAGAGGATTATTGATCCAGTAAAATTTCTAGTATAAATTTCTAGTATAAATTTCTTGATTTTGTTTGCTTAAAAACAACAAAGTAAAAACTTGTTTTCAAATATTGATTTTAAAGAGTGGGTGCTGATCACGTATTTAAAACTCGAGGGCATATTGTTTTTTAATAATAACTATTATTTGCATATAGTTTTTTAATAATTAACTATTATTTGCATATTGTTTTTTAATAATTAACTATCATTTGCATATTGTTTTTTAATAATTAATCGAAACTGAAACGTTAAGATCTTCAGTCAAACGTCCTACCAACTGAGTTGTTTGCACTTTCTCATAAATATATCTTAAAACATTCCCTTAACAAAATAATTCTAGCTTTGGTGTGACGTCATAGATTTATGATTTGCGTCATGGTTCAAAACATGAATTCCGACATAAAATAAATAAATGAATGGGTAAACATTATCAATAGCGTTGAAAATTATTTTAATAGTCCAAAATAATTTATTTGGCTTAACTATTCATTCGCTTGTTCTATTTTTACCCCATCATTTTACCCTCGTCTTTTTTTGTTACAGAATTGTTTTTGCTTTGTGTAATTTTAACTATTCATTCACTTGTGCTATTTTTACCGGTGTCATTTTACCCTCGTCTATTTTTACTGTGCACTATAGCAGGCAGCTCTACCTGTTCTGTTACGCTGGCTGCTGAAAATGTTTTACTATTGGAAAATATATCATGTTCATAAAATTAATTAATAATATAACATTATGCCCCTCATTTAACCAAAGAACACTCGATCCAACTTGGACAGGAATACATGCAAAGACAAGTAAATCTGCAACACCTGTCTATAAATTGAATAGCTCTACATGTGTCATTATTATTTCTGTAAATAAACATATTTCAATTAAATAAAAAACTTTTCAGATTTTCTGATGTGTTGACCTACATTTTCATGTGTTTAAAATACACAATACAGTTCTAGGAGGTCCACCCTCCTAGTCCTTGTCTAGTCACCTTGAGAAGAGGCGTGCCTACCGGGGAATGCCGACGATGCTGCCCAGACATTTTTTGTAGCCCAGAGTCCTTTTCCTCTACAGCACTTGCTTTACAATCCTTTCCCTCCTTGTGTCATATCTTACCGCTGTGGGAGGCAAATAAAAAATAATTTAAAAGAAAA
Organism: Sepiola atlantica; assembly: GCA_963556195.1. Classification (NCBI taxonomy): domain Eukaryota; kingdom Metazoa; phylum Mollusca; class Cephalopoda; order Sepiida; family Sepiolidae; genus Sepiola; species Sepiola atlantica. Next base: position 13,413,901 of record OY744549.1, on the reverse strand, counting down.
TACACAACACACAAGGAACTGAATTTACACGTACACCGTCGACTGCGGAACACATTCTTAGGCGGAAGTGGCAAAACTCGGGTGTTATCCCCTTACACCCAAATATTCAAATGATTAAAGAATATTCCAGCGGCTCCTTATTTAGCTTCCTGCAGTGCCGTCACCAGCTGCTTCGACTCTGTGCCAGTTGACACGGTTAAGATTCGGATAAAAATTTGCTTTGGGATAAATATAATTTAGGCGTGCAGTGTGAATATAATTGTATTGGCGCGTGAAAAATAAAAAATAACGCCCACGCAAATTCCGGCGTGGCCTTATATATTAAATCAACTCAAAACAGGCGGACGTAGTAGGGAGCACACCACGTGATATTTCTGTCCAATGGGATTTCTCCAAAGACATTTTTCTAAACTTTTCTCCTTAAGCTCGCTGGAGCCTATCCAAATAGTATTTAAGCACACACAAACATCAAACCCTCTCTCTCAACTGACTCTTCATTCGGAGGTTACACGCGTCTTACTATCACTCTCCCATTTCACCTTTCGCGCGCTTCATACAATTTCACAGGCGAACATTACCTATTGCCTCTCTTAACATTTTATAACATATGAGCATTTCAACAAAACAAAAGACATTCTCCTTTTTACTTACCCTGAAACTAAAGAAAGGACTTCTGAACTCATTACAAAAAGAAATATGTTCTATTTGTTAATGGTTTATTTCAGTGAATAAACTTCCGTTGGTTTTGCATGTAAGTCTTCTTATTATTATTTTTATTTGTGGAGGAAGTTATCACCAAAAAAAGGCATGACGACCACCACAACTCCCTATTTAGCTTCCTGCAGTGCCGTCACCAGCTCATTCTTGCAACAGCTGCTTCGACTCCCTATTCAGTTTCCTGCAGAGCCTGCTCCAGTTGCGTCGAGCAGCACCTACTCTAGCTCCTTCCAACGTCTCCTACTCCTGCAGCGCTTGCTCCAGCTCCTTTCAGCAACGACTGCTTCGACTCTTTATTGCGGCTCTTACTTCAGCTGCTTTCAGTGCTCTTACTTCAGCTCATCCCAGCGGCTCTTGCTTCAGCTTCCTGCAGCGTCTGCATCAGTGTTGTCTTCTCAAGTTATTCCCAGCAATGGATGCTTAAGCTCCTTCCAGCAGCGCTTGCTCCAGCTACTTCAGTGCTTGCTCCACCTTCTTCAGCAGCTCTTGCCCCAGCACCTTTTTCGACAACGCCTCCTTCTCTAGTTCACTCCTGCTCCAGCTCATTCCTTCTAGCAACACCTGCTCTAACTCTCTCCAGCGGTTCTATTATAGCTTCCGGATATGCCTGCTCCAGCTCTTTAAAGCGACACTTCCTTGAACTTCTGCAGCGCCTACTTAAGCTCCTTAGGCTTGCCCTTTCTGCAGCTTCCTGCAGCGCGTGCTCCAGTTGCTTCCAGCATCAACTGCTTCAGCTACGTCTAGTGGCTGTTGCTCCAGCTCCCTGCAGCGTCTGCTCCAGCTTCTTCAGCGGCTCCTTCCAGCGTCGTTTTACCCTAGCATTTGCTTTAGCAACTCCTAATGCTCAAGCTCCCTCTTGTTCCGGCTTCTCACTTCTGCATCAGCCTGTTCTTACTACGTCTGCTACAGCTCAAGCGGCTCCTGTTTCAGCTTCCAGCAACGCCTGCTCAATGCTCCTTCTATCGGCAGTTGTTCCAGCTTCCAGCAGCACCTGCTTCAGCTCATAGCAGCGGCTCTTGTCTCAGCCTTTCCTGCTTTCACTGACACTATACCTGTTATTTAAGCTTTCCTTCTCCCGTTATTTCTTTTATGGTAAATAAACGTTTTCTTTAAACTGTTCATCTCTTTTTGTCGTTGCCGTAATTTACCTGTGTCAACTTTCTTAGTTGTAAGACCAATTTTTTGTTGTTGTTAATAGTAGTGGATCCCGGCGCTGCCCAAACGTACGGGCCTAAAACTCCCTACGTGATTCGACCCTACAATACATTCGAAGCCTTGTAAACCCGATGGATTAAAGATAACGCCGGATTTTACTCGATGTAAGACCTCAGTGTCGTAGATTTAACAACTCAAGGAGGCGAAAAATAAACAAAAATACAACTAATAAATGTCCCCAATCGCTAGAAAATATTATTTTCAACAGACTCATGTTTTAATTTGCTGTATTTTTGTTTAATTTTCGATTTTCACATCTCGGTTTTAATTTTCGAGGCTTCACATCTAGTAAAATCCAGCGACATCTTTAATCCATCGGATTTTCAAGGCTCTGAATACAAGGATAAAAAATGTAAATAAAGCGGTTTAAAATATTTAAAAACACAACAAAAATAGGCATGTAAATAGAAAACTAATTTTTATTACCTTTGGTAACAGTTATTTGTTAACTATTTTTTTTTCACCCCTTTAATACTTTTTTCGTCTTGTGCTATACAAAACAAAAACCTGGCGCAATGAGCTAAAGGTATAACTTCCGGTTCCTTTTTCTTAAAATCTCGATTATTCTACCATATTTAAACCGTGTTTTTCAAATGTGTTTTTTCTTCAGATGGTACATGTTCGTCTTTTACCATAGTCCGTTTTTCACACCTTTTTATTGACCATTTTTTGTTCTTTTTTCGGTGCACTATCAGGCTGCTAGAGAATTCAGGAGTTTTTGAAAAAAAAATTCAACTTAGATTTTAAAACGGGGATCAGTTTTCAATGTAAAGTCAACGTAGACTGATCCCTTTCTTTTTGAGCATCTCATTTATTTTAAATTCTTCTGCTAACAATTACTTATCATGTCGCGAGATAATTCCGGGTGTTGGGGAATATTTTTCAAATATTTGAGATTTTAGGAAGGGGATCAGTTTTGACCATGTTGCATGTGTTGTTCTTATGGACCAACTTTTTTTTTCCGGTGTACAATTAGCGAGCATGTAACATGAACAGGCACTTGTAAAATATGGCAGTTAAAAATAAACTGACAGCAAAACTTTATTTACATGGTATTAAAAAGTATTACCGTACACCGACAATTACGGAAAACGAGCAATTATTGTCATTTAAAGACACTTGTGAAATATGATAATTCAAAAACCAAATTTAAAAAATATATATTGTTTTTATTTTTTACAAGTTCCACACATAAAAAAATGATCCCCCCTCCCAAAATGTAAAATATTTGAAAAAATTTCCCAAAACCCCGGAATTCTCTAGCTGCCTGATAGGTAAGTGTACACCGAAAAAAGAACAAAAAAAATGGTCAGTTAAAAGTTGTGAAAAACGGACTATAGAAAAAGACTGATCACCTGTCTTAAAATCTAATTTTTTTCTTCCAAAAACCCGGAATTCTCTCGCGACATGATAGGTAATTGTAAGCAGAAGAAGAATTTTTAAAATTTTAGATGGTCAAAAAGAGGGGGATCAGTCTACGTTGAATTTATATTGAAAACTGATCCCTCAGCTTAAAATCTAAATTTTTTGACATTTTTTTTCCCAAATCCCCGAAATTCTCTATAGACATGATAGGTAATTGTACACCGAAAAAGATTTTTTTTTTAATTGAGATGGTCAAAAAGAGGGGGATCAGTCTACGTTTAATTTACATTGAAAACTGATCCCCCCTCCTAAAATGAAAATTATTTGAAATTTTTTTCCCAAAACCCCGGAATTCTCTAGCAGCCTGATAGGTAAGTGTACACCGAAAAAAGAACAAAACAATGGTCAGTAAAAAGTTGTGAAAAACGGACTATGGTAAAAGACGAACAAGTACCAAGAAATTAAATAAAGTAAACATCATGGAATTTTTATTTTACATGCATTTTTTATTTATTTATATTCAAAATAATAGATAAAATTAACGTTATTTTGAAGAAAATATGTATATGTAAAAAAATATGATTTTTTTTATTTATTGATATTTTTTAAAAGTTAATAAAGTTAACGTTATGGGATTTTTTAATAAAGCAAATGTGTTTATTTATTTAAACCACATAATACAAACGTATCCAGTATCAGATATTGACGAAAAAAATAAATACATTTAATTATTATATATAGATCCGCAGTTGATAAAACGTCTTCAACAATTTCATCAATAACTTGAAAAGCACAATGAAAATGACGATATATGGACGTAATCTAGCGCAGAAAAAAATGTGTTAAAAAAAACAAAAAAAATATGCACTGATTTTCTTTTAGAAAATGAAAAACAAAATGATTTAATTTAAAATAAAAAAAAATAAAAAGTATTTTAATATGAGTGGAGATAAAAAAATAAAGATTTGCGGTGACGTTTCATGAGGAGACGATTTATTCAGAAGTCGAACAAGAAGAACGGTCATTACAATCAGGTAAATATTGCTATAAAAATGCGTATCTGTTAATGTTAATTTTTGTTTTTAATTTAATAATAATCGATAAATTTATTTAAAAAATGTCGGTTGTGGTTGAAGAGACAAAATAGGTGAATAAGATCTGAATAGGAAACTAAAAAATGACCCCCGTTTGTTTTTATCGACCCATGGGGGGGGGGGGGCAGACCGATTTTGGAGTTGCACATTACAGACTATTCTTTTACAAAATTGGTAATTCACATGGAAATTTGCAAGGAATGGATTTACTAAAGTTAGTTTTGTTCAATCTTGTTTATCTGAAGGATTTATTTGCTTTCTAGAACTAAAAGATTCAAAAAGACGAAATGACCCATAAAAATGTCTCCGTTAGTAACAAAAAAAACCAAAATCTCTTGAACATTTAAAGCCCGCCTAATAAACCGGTATCTTCCGGGCCTTTGGGTCTGGATTTACGCCGGTTTTTATTGGGGGTTGCTGGTCCTGTTCAGTTCTGTGCACCCTCCCAGGCTTTGCCTCCCCTCTTTGGGGAGGAGTGAGTTTATTGCTTACTGTCTGAGGCGCCCCTACCGGGGAATGTCGACGGGGCTGCCCAGGCAAATTTTAAATTGCCAGAGTGCTCACCTCTCGAGCGCTGGCTTATCTAATCCCACTTTCCCGACCTTGTGTCACATCTTACCTTGTGGGAGGTAGATAAATAAATTTAAAGAAATCAGAGTTAAATTGCCTTTCTATACGGGAAATATTAAGGAATTCGGTGCTTCTGTAGTTTCACAATGACATGTTAGGCCTCACTTAAAAAAATAGCTAAAGAAATGTATAAACTTTGTTATGTATTTACGTGGTAGATGATAAGAAGAGTGTACACCAACAATTACGCAAATTTATCCAATATTTATTGAATTAAAAATTTGAAAAAAAAAAAAAACCATTGTATCGGTCGGTCGCCATATTGTATCTATCAATCGACAGCTTTTTAAAAATGTATTATCTCCCTAAACTTAACTGGTTACAAAATGTCTAGCGATACGTAATATCGTTTTTGTTTTCGTTTTCGTATAATTTAAAAAATACTGGATGAATTTGCGTATTTTATTCTTTGCAATCTTATTTTCAACTAACACGTAAGTACATAACAAAGTTTATCATTTCTTTAAATATTTTAATGTCATTGTGAAACTACAGAAGCACCACGAATTCTCTTCCTCTTCACTGAATTTATTCTAGACATAGAAGAGGAAGAAAAGCCAACAAAAAAAGAACAAATTAAATTCACAAATATATATTTTTTAATTTAAGGATTCCTGTACAAAAGTTATCGTATGTGGCTTTGCTACTAAATAAAATTGTTATATGTTGTAACAAAACTAGAAACGTCTACAACTGAGGGTTTATTATCTATAAATTTACCAAAATGTCCCCTACTATATTTTACAAAAAAAAATGTTAAAACTGAAGTCATCTGAAAAAAAAGTACCGAAAGTGATGTAACATCACTCAATAAGTCCCGAGCCTAAGTAATAAAACAACTTTTTAGCAAAATCCGACTTTTGTTAGTGGTGCCATCTATATGTCAGGCCCGGATCTTATTAAGTGATATATTCAAAATCTGACTATTAATCGATTTCATAGAAGTTTTTTAAAACATGTGAGAATAATAAATTGCAGCCTTAAAAGTGTTTTGAGTTAACTATTAATCGAAATGTAAACATTGATATTATATCTATTTTTCTTTTTCTGAGTTGAAAATTGAAAACAAATCAGCACAGTGTATTTAATGTTTTTTTTTTTTAACTTGTGGGGGTCGTCATACCTTTTTTTGGTGATAACTTCCTCCACAAATAAAAATAATAATAAGAAAACTTACATGCAAAATCAACGGAAGTTTATTTACTGAAATAAACTATTAACAAATAGAATATATTTCTTTTGTAATGAGTTCATGAGTCCTTTCTTTAGTTTCATGGTAAGTAAAAAGAAGAATGGCTTTTGTTTTGTTTAAATGCTCATGTGTTATAAAGTGTTAAAAGAGGCAATAGGTAATGTTCGCCTGTGAAATTGTATGAAGCGCGCGAAAGGGTGAAATGGTCAGTTGAAAAAGAAAGTTTGATGTTTGTGTGTGCTTAAATACTATTTGGACCGGCTCCAGCGAGCTTAAGGAGAAAAGTTTAGAAAAATATGTCTTTGGAGAAATCTCATTGGACAGAAATATCACGTGGTGTGCTCCCAACTACGTCCGCTCGTTTTGAGTTAATTTATTATATAAGGCCACATCGGAATTTGCGTGGGCGTTATTTTTTATTTGTCACGCGCCAATACAATTATATTCACTCTGCGCGCCTAAATTGTATTTATCCCAAACAACAATTTTTATTTGTCAACTGGCACAATACTCCCCCCAGATTGAAAAAAAGGAAAAAAAAATTTTTTTTTTTTAATATGTAATGTATTCCTTGAAATGTTTTGGCCAGTGGACTTTCCTACCTGTTTTTGTCGTAGGTTTGATGTTCTCGTCACTTTCTGCTGGACTCCCATGTTCTAAGGGAATTTGTTCTGGTGGGGAAATTGTCTGAGGGTGTTCCTCAATGTATGCTGGTTTAATTCGGTCGATCGCGATGTTGTCTTTCCTGTTTTTCCTTTGGACAGTGAAATATTTTTCACTTCTGTCCAAAACTTGGTATGGTCCTGTGTAATTTGGACAAAATGGCTTTTTGACTGTATCATTCCTAATAAATACATATTTGCATGTGTTAAGGTCATTTGGCATATGTGTTTGTTTGTCAGCCCTCCTGGTGGGTGTAAATTTGAGAGAAGACATTTTGTTCTTTAATTCGGTCACAAATGTATTTGTGCGTGAAATGTCTGCGTATGCATCAAAATATTGTCCAGGTAGTGTGACTGCTGATCCAAAAACTACCTCCGCTGGCGTGCTTTGTAAATCCTCTTTCATCGTGTTTCGGATCATTAATAGGATTAATGGTAAATTATCTGACCAGTCTGCGTTGTTATGACTCGTAGCCAAAGAAGTTTTTAGCTGTCTGTGGAAGCGTTCGACGAGGCCGTTCGAGCAAGGGTGATAAGCCATTGTCTTTATGTGGGTTGTTCCCAACAATTGGTTGAACTCTGCGAAGAGTTTCAATTGAAATTGCGAGCCTCTGTCCGTTGTGAGTACTGACGGTACTCCAAAAATCGCTATCCAGTCTTTTAATATTGTTACAGCTACTGTCGCCGCCGATGTGTCCTTCATGGTTATGGCTGTTGGCCATCTGCTGAACCTGTCGACTATGGTGAGAATGTGGGTGTCTCCTTTCGAGGGGGGTAATGGCCCCACCAAGTCAACATGGATATTGGTAAACCTGGCATCTGGCATACTGAAAGTACCCAGTGGTGACTTTGTATGCCTGTGTATTTTATTCTTTTGACAGGATACACACGTCTTGGTCCAATTTCGAATATCTGTATTCATTTTCAGCCAAACGAAACGGTCTGCTATTATTCTTACCGTGGCTCATTTGCCTGGATGAGATAAATTGTGGAAATGTTGAAAAACATGTCGTCTGATGCTTGGCGGTATGTATGGACGTGGTTGTTTTTTTGCTGTATCACAATAAAATGTTGTTGTACTAAAAGGTACAGGCATTTCCTTCAGTTGCAAAGACGTTTTCTGTTGTACGTCAGTGAGTGTCTCGTCCGTCTTTTGTTCTTGTGCAATTAATTCCATACTCAGCGAACTGGAATTTATCGAAGTTATTGCAGCTCGTGATAATGCGTCCGCCACAATGTTTTCTTGTCCCTTGACGTATCTGATGTCTGTAGAATATTGAGCAATATAATCAAGATGTCTGATTTCTCTTGGGCCATATTTATCTACATGTGTATGCAGTGCATACGTTAACGGTTTATGGTCAGTGTAAATACAAAAGTTTCTTCCTTCCAACAGATGTCTAAAATGTTTAATTGCCAAATAAATTGCTAATAGTTCCCTTGAAAAGGTACTGTACTTTGTCTGTGTCTTGCTCAGTTTGGCTGAAAAAAACGAAATAGGGGTCATTGTATTCCCTGTCAGTTGGTGTATAACTGCTCCTACAGCTATGTCTGATGCATCTGTTGTAAGTGTAAGTTTCGATTCCTCACTGTCCTTAATATTATTCAATTTTGTGAAATTGACTAAGGCAGTTTTAGCTTGATGGAAAGCTTTTAAAGCTGATCCTTCCAGTTTTCATTGTTGGTTTTTCGTTGGTAATGACGTTAACGGTGCAAGGATTGTGGAACAGTTGGGTAAAAATCGTCTGTAATAATTAAAGCGACGAATTTGTCTAACAGACGTAGGTTGTGGAAAATTCGTAATGGCACTTACTTTTTCGGGTAATGGTGATATTCCATCCTTATCAATTGAATGTCCGAGGAAATTTACTTCTTGCTGACCGAAAATACATTTGTCCAAGTTTATTTTTAAACCGTAATGGGACAGTCTTTGGAAAACTTGTTCCAAGTGTTGTTTATGTTCGTCGAGGTTTCTACTAGAAATTAGGACATCGTCCACATATGCGAATACGAATGGAAGGTCCCTAAAAACCTCGTCTATCAACCTTTGGAAGGTTTGACAGGCGTTCCTAAGTCCGAATGGCATTCTGACAAATTCGTAAAGTCCAAATGGCGTGGTCAGTGCTGTTTTATGGATATCTTCTTCCGCCACCGGTATTTGGTGATATGCTTTCACTAAATCCAGTTTGGAAAATATCGTGACGTTTTGCAGTCCGATTGCAAAATCATGAATGTGTGGGATAGGGTATCTATCCGGTACAGTTTGTGTTTGTGTATTTAATCTCCTGAAATCGCCGCAAGGACGCCATGTTGTCGCGTCTGATTTCTGTACCATATGTAGAGGAGATGACCAGGCACTTTTGGAAGGTCGAATAATTCCTTGTAACATGCGTTGGAATTCGTCCTTTGCGATCTTGTACTTATCCGGCTTCAAACGTCTGGGGGTAGCGTAGACGGGTTGTCCACTCGTTTTAATATAATGCCTTGCATTATGTTTTATATCATCCGCGACTGTGAATAGCTGAGTAAGTTGTGGGTATTTTTGAAACAGCCGACGAATGTATGTCTCTTCAGGAAAGGCAGAACTAATCCCAGTAGACTGGTATCTTGTGGTGATACCTTTTATTACGATTTTTGTTTGGTTATCAGTCAGTGTGCGATTAGTCATGTCTACTGATAGATTAAATCGTGCTAGGAAATCTGCTCCTAATATTGGTGTTGTCACGTTGGCTATGGTAAAAATCCACGAAAATGTGCGACGCAAGCCGAGATTGACGCTTAAGTACTTTTCACCGTATGTCGGTATTTGTGTGCCATTAGCTGCCTGGAGGTGGTAAGGCTGTGGAGTAGCTTTCTGTTTACTTAGCGCTGGTATCACGCTTATTTCGGCTCCGGTATCTATTAAGAAGCTATATCCGTGATTACTGTCACGAATGAAAAATAGACGACCTCTAGTGGAAAATCCAGCAACAGTTGTCGTCTCTACTGGCTGGAATGATCGTTTCCCTGATTCTTGTTTTCAAAAGTGCAAGGATAAGTGCAACGCCTCGCTTCTGTGCCGAATTTTTTGTTGTAAAAACAGATTTCGTTTGCTCGTTCTCGTGTGTTGCTTCGACCTCTGCTAAAACTTTGTTTTCGGTAGTTCGGTCGATTATTAAATGAGTAACGACGGTTTATTTGCATTAATTCCTGCAATTTACGAGTGAGGTTTTCGACCGTAGTTTTTAGTTCGGCCACTTCGTCGTCTCTCGTCTGTTTTGGCTGTGCTTGTGCTGAGTTTACTTTGCGGCTCCTCAGATTTTCATGAATTCGGTCCGCCATGTCGGCTAGTTTTACTGTGCTTGTCTCTTCCGTTGTGGGTGTCAGAATTTGTACTGTTGTGTCTGGGAGTTTATCCAGCCACAAACTTCTCATTATATTTTCGGACATTTTGTTGTCTCCTAGCAATGATCGCATGTATCGTAAAAGTTGCGATGGTGTGCGATCTCCCAATTCTACTTGGGTGAAGAGATTGCGTAACATTGTCTCGTTTGATAAGCCAGTCCGTCTCAAAATAGCCTCCTTAAGTTCGTCGTATGGATTATTTTCTGGTACGTTCTCCAATAAATCAGTCACTTCCTCGACGACGTCTGCCGGGAGTTTTTCAACCAAATAACAATACTTGGTTCGCTGAGACGTAATCCGTTTTGCGTCGAAAAGGGCCTGGATCTGGATAAACCACGTCTTTATATTGGTGGGATTAAAAGCTGGAATATTTAGCGTTAATGTAGCTAGGGGTGTTTCAACGCGGGGAGCTTCCATTTTTCTGTTTTTCGTTTGAAACTGATTTTAAAGCCTTTAAACTGTCGGTTGATTTTTAAAATTTCGACTTAATAGCGACTACCGGCGTAACTCGCTAATTTGTTGCTACATTGTACTGAGATCCACGCTTCGTCTGACGGCTTGTATCATCCCTTGAAATTCGCATCGTCTTTTTTCTTCCTTTGAGTGTTACCGCACGCATGATATCGCCAGTAAGTTAGGAAACCGCGTGTAGCTTATAAGGAGATTCCGTTGTGCATGCAATTCTAAGTCGTGGTCACCAACTTGTGGGGGTCGTCATACCTTTTTTTGGTGATAACTTCCTCCACAAATAAAAATAATAAGAAAACTTAAATGCAAAATCAACGGACGTTTATTTACTGAAATAAACTATTAACAAATAGAATATATTTCTTTTGTAATGAGTTCATGAGTCCTTTCTTTAGTTTCATGGTAAGTAAAAAGAAGAATGTCTTTTGTTTTGTTTAAATGCTCATGTGTTATAAAGTGTTAAAAGAGGCAATAGGTAATGTTCGCCTGTGAAATTGTATGAAGCGCACGAAAGGGTGAAATGGAAGAGTGATAATAAGATGTGTGTAATACTATTTGGATAGGCTCCAGCGAGCTTAAGGTGAAAAGTTTAGAAAAATATGTCTTTGGAGAAATCTCATTGGACAGAAATATCACGTGGTGTGCTCCCTACTACGTCCGCTCGTTTTGAGTTGATTTAATATATAAGGCCACATCGGAATTTGCGTGGGCGTTATTTTTTATTTGTCATGCGCCAATACAATTATATTCACTCTGCGCGCCTAAATTGTATTTATCCCAAACAACAATTTTTATTCGAATCTTAACCGTGTCAACTGGCACAAACGATACACACATTGAAATCCGGCAAATCACTTCAAGAATTCTGGAGATAAATGTGTCCGCCCAATCAGTTTTCCCCACCGCTCTTCGCTAAAATCTTTGAATCCTTAATTAATCTAGTGATAGTCTTGTTAATGCTAAACTTCTTTATGATCATCAGTATGGATTAGGCAAACACGGTCTACTGTAGATATCCTAATGGTCATCTCTGAACGCATATACCATACAATTGAACTGGGAGGGGAAGGTAGGGTGGTAGGGCTTGATATATTCAAAGTCTGGCATAAAGGTCGTCTCATATAAATTAATACATATGGTATTACTGGACGATTATTTAATATAATTAGATTCTTCCTATCCAATAGAAAGATCCAGGTTGTCCTTAAGCGCCGTTTATCCGTACATGACATAAATGCAGGTGTACCCCAGGGATAGATCCTTAGACTTTTCTTGCTTCTGACTTTCATAAACGATCCTCTTTGATGACATGGTGTCTGAGATGAATATATTTGTAGATGACACCACGTTCTACTCCTGTAATGTGGGTAAAACAGACACACACCCATCCAAGGCAGTGACTGAATCCTAAGAAAGTGACTTCCAGTCTGTAGTGGAATTGGATCATAAATGGATTGTCACATTTAATGCTACTAAAACAAAGCTCCTTTGCTTCAATAATTACAAGAAATCTCTTCAACAACCGATTGTCATGGCAAATAACACCCTACCTAAGAGCCCAACGTTCAAACTCCTCGGCCTTACATTCACAGGTAACATTAATTGGAACAAATACATAGAATACATTGCCAAGGTTGCTGCAAAGAAAGTTGGCTCCTGCTAACATGCTATAAAACTTGACAGTATCTCTACAAAGCCACCATCATACTCGCAAGACTCCGTAGTTGTGTCTTGTTCTAAAATGACATCAAATTTGTAAAACAATCTGTTAAATAAAAAGATATAAAAAAGGAAAAACTGTCAGTTATTTTCTTTTAATTTTCATTTTTCTATTCTCATCCTTAATTAGAAGAAAAGAAATTAAACAATATTATTTTCACCTCCATGAGACTTGTGTTTTTTGTATTATTAGAGATATTTGAGAACATTTTTATCTGTAATTACATCGATTTCATTCAACTTCACATGAATATGCGTCTCTAGAAAATAAATATAAACATAATTCTATTTCTTTGATAATCATATGTTCTTTTGTTTGATAACTTTTTTATTCATAAACGCACCAATTGTTTTATAACATCAAATAGGTAATTACTATCTGTTAAAAATGACATATATTCTATTTAGAAAACATTCGCTAAAAATTATTAATTCTCGCCATTTTCATGTTTACATGTATTAAATGTTGCTTATATTAGATTGAAAATTATTTTAAAGCCTGAAAGTTTTCTGTTTAATACACTTTTTCTTCATTTAAAGAAATAATTTTTTCGGATGTACATGGAATCTTGAGTTATGATCGATCACATTTCCGTTTTAAAGTCTTTCGAGGCAATTTTAATTCACTGTCAACAATTTGTGCAAACAACTTTTTCGCGGTTAATCTTATACGAACATTTTATCAAATGTATTAAAACGAACCCGATTTTATGAGCTTTATTATCCATCGAATTAGGAGGATAAAAAAAAATTGGGGGGGGGGGGACAACATTTTTGTTTTCTTTTTTAAACTAAAAATATTTCTATGTATGGGGGAGGGTAAAAATAATTGGGGAGAAAAAAAAAAATTTTTTTTTCTTTTTTAAACTGAAAATATTTCTATGTATAAAAATATTTCTATGTATAAAGAAAAATTGGGGGGGGTCAAATTTTTTTTTTTAATTATAAATATTTCTATGTATGGGGGAGGATAAAAACTTTTTTTTGGAGGGGGGTTATCTTATACTACATTTTCTCAAATGTATTAAAACGAACCCGCTTTTATTTACTATTTCATCTGTTATATCCATCGAAAATGATTAAAATAACACTCAAATAATGAGAATTAATTTTCAAGAAGTGTTTAAAGACATCAATATATTTGATAGTTCGCCGGTATATATTTATATGATAACATTATCAACACATTTGCGATATTTTCAAGAAAGTGACCCCTAGAGTAAGTGTGGTATTCTGGTGACTGAAATTATTCTAGCTAAGAGTAATATAGGTCGTGTAAGATAGAGGATGACCAACAACACTATTTTCTCTAATTTTAATGACCTTGTGCCATGTTATATGTTATATTTTTTAGCAAATAAATAATTCAGAATGCAGTATCTATTCTGATACTATCCATTATCTTTTCTGTCATAGGTTAGTAAAGGAGAAATCCTTCTCGACTGAGTCAATTTTAATTCTTTCTCAATCTAAAGTGCCCCTTCTAGGAGAGCTGGATTCTCCACATTAAAAAACTGACCTTGTGTCTGGCTCTGCCTTCGTGGGGAGACAAGTAAATATGATGACACATAATTAATAACACCCTCAGCTAAATCATTCTCCTCCAAAATGAGATTCTACTTTTTAGGGCATTATGTGTAAACACCCTGAAAAACTTGACAGATGAAAAACAAACAAAACGGGATCAGTTTCGTATATGAATTTAACGTAAAATGATCCTCATTTCCGAGCCATTTTAAATTTTTAGAGCTGTTCATTAATTATTTTACTACTAACCTAAAGACCGACCTGAGAGGTCATGAAATCACATGTAATCGCTTAAAATGAACAGATTTTATTTAAAGTTTATTTTAACTGCACTGAAACGTTAGAATGGCCAAGAATTCGGACACATTTGACGCTAAATTTGCATGTGAAACTGATCCCCCACTCTGAATTCTAAAAAAAAATTCGTCTCACAAAGATATTTAGGGTGTTCACATGTAATCGCCTAAAATAAGTAGAATTTCATGTTCATAGGGAAGAGAATTTTCATCAACAGCAATAATAATTACAACAAGCAATATGAACATTTGAGACATTTTGGGGTAGAAAAAATTGAAAAGTGTTAAAACCAGAGAAAATGAATAATTACATTAATTTACTTAATCGGCTTTCGTCCACATTTATCTGAATAAATACGTAGAAGTAAAGTTTGTGTTCTGCGATTAAAACATTAAATATCAGTGTAATGAAGATCAGTTACAATAATAATAATAATGATAATAATAATAATGATAATGATAATGATAATAATAATGATATAATAATAATAATAATAATAATAATGATAATGATATAATAATAATAATAATAATGATAATAATAATAATGATATAATAATAATAATGATAATAATAATGATAATAATAATAATGATAATAATAATAATAATAATGATAATAATAATGATGATAATAATAATAATAATAATAATAATGATATAATAATAATAATAATAATAATAATGATATAATAATAATAATGATATAATAATAATAATAATGATATAATAATAATGATAATAATAATAATAATGATGATGATAATGATGATAATAATAATAATAATGATAATAATAATAATGATAATAATAATGATAATAATAATAATGATAATAATAATAATAATAATCATAATGATAATAATAATAATAATGATAATAATAATAATTATATAATAATAATAATAATAATGATATAATAATAATAATAATAATGATAAAATAATAATAATGATATAATAATAATAATGATAATAATAATAATAATAATAATAATAATAATAATAATGATAGTACTTATAAGTTTTTATATATAAAAATATTAAGTTCTATGTTAGATTAAAATATAAGTTTTAATATGAGACAAAAATTAATGAAGACAAATTGAAGTGAAATATTTTTGAAAATCAACACATCGTGCAATTTAAATGAAAAACTCATTTATTTAATTTTTTTGCAAGCTTTCGTTGTAGAACCACTTTGTCAGGCGAGACTGACTTATAGTTTTTTTTTCTTCTTTCTCATTTTGGTTGTATTAACCCCGAGGGGTCGAATCACGGTAAAGGCAGAAGGGCATGTCAAGTTCTAGAAGATGTTAGGATAAGTATAGTCTGGTTGATATTATGTGCAGATTGGCGCTTTTTGAATAAGGAAATTTGCAACATCTTTGAGGCACGCATGAAAATGTATTTAAGTGAAATATTTTTGAAAATCAACACATCGTGCAATTTAAATGAAAAAATATGTAATTCTTTTTTTTTGCAAGCTTTCGTTGTAGAACAACTTTGTCAAGCGAGACTGTCTTATAGTTTTTTTCTTATTCTTTCTCATTTTGAATGAAGACATGTTAGTAATTATTTTTTACTTCATAGGTTTTAAAACATACATATTAACATTTCATGTAGTCTGTGTATTTGTGTCTTGTCAGTGGAAAGAAAATGAACTGAACTTCCAAAATCGTTTCAATAATATTAATAACCAAAAATCATTTTTATTATTAGTGTTTGATTTTATTACTTTCTATCTCCACCCCATCCACCTTGTATATATTTAGAATTTTTTACAATCACTTAAGAGACAGGAAACTCAAAATCAAAGAAAAACTGACGCCAAAGTGTGGTCTTGCATAGAGCCTTGACAATCTTTAAATTCACTAATTCATTTATACCTATTTTTATTATTAGTCTTTCATTTTATTGCCTTTTATCAAGTATGATCCACCTTTTATATATTTAGAATTAATTTTACAACCAGTTAATAGACAGCCAATTCAAAACCCAAGTGTAGTCTCGTGTAGAGCCTTAAAAATCTGTAATTAATATATTTATACCTAATTCAATCAAGCCTTTGAAAATGTTCTAATTTTTTTTTCACACGTTTTAGCGACCTCTTCTCAGGTTTGCCGATGTTGAAGGACTGGACTAACCCCGCAATTAATATTTATCATTCTGTCATTAGTACCAGCAATGGAAACTGAAGTTTAATTTCTTAAAAGAATCATTTTGGAATCGGAAATCTGGCTCAATTTTTTTCTGATCCGATGCACCAAAACTTTTCCCGATTTCAACTTTGTTAATCGTCCTAACTCTTTATATAAAACTTATTTTTCTTCTATTTTAAACTTTATTACTAAAAAAGAGCTTAACAATTGTAAAGAATATTATATTTATCTTTGAGATCTGCTTGAAATATATTAAATATATGAAAATATAAATGAACTGCATTTTCAAAATATATTACTTAGATTTTTATTAAACGATTTGCAAATATGTGCAAATAATGATGGCATCTATCATCACATATTCCACTATTTTTCAAAAAGTTTATGTTATGAAGATATAGAAAAAAGGATGATGGCATCTATCATCACATATTCCACTATTTTTTAACAAGTTTATGTTATGAAGATAAAGAAAAAAGGATGATGGCATCTATCATCACATATTCCACTATTTTTTAACAAGTTTATGTTATGAAGATAAAGAAAAAAGGATGATGGCATCTATCATCACATATTCCACTATTTTTCAAAAAGTTTATGTTATGAAGATAAAGAAAAAAGGATGATGGCATCTATCATCACATATTCCACTATTTTTTAACAAGTTTATGTTATGAAGATAAAGAAAAAAGGATGATGGCATCTATCATCACATATTCCACTATTTTTTAACAAGTTTATGTTATGAAGATAAAGAAGAAAAGGATGATGGCATCTATTATCACATATTCCACTATTTTTTAACAAGTTTATGTTATGAAGATAAAGAAAAAAGGATGATGGCATCTATCATCACATATTCCACTATTTTTTAACAAGTTTATGTTATGAAGATAAAGAAAAAAGGATGATGGCATCTATCATCACATATTCCACTATTTTTTAACAAGTTTATGTTATGAAGGTAAAGAAAAAAGGATGATGGCATCTATCATCACATATTCCACTATTTTTTAACAAGTTTATGTTATGAAGATAAAGAAAAAAGGATGATGGCATCTATCATCACATATTCCACTATTTTTTAACAAGTTTATGTTATGAAGATAAAGAAAAAAGGATGATGGCATCTATCATCACATATTCCACTATTTTTTAACAAGTTTATGTTATGAAGATAAAGAAAAAAGGATGATGGCATCTATCATCACATATTCCACTATTTTTAACAAGTTTATGTTATGAAGATAAAGAAAAAAGGATGATGGCATCTATCATCACATATTCCACTATTTTTAAAAAAGTTTATGTTATGAAGATAAAGAAAAAAGGATGATTGCATCTATCATCACATATTCCACTATTTTTAAAAAAGTTTATGTTATGAAGATAAAGAAAAAAGGATGATGGCATCTATCATCACATATTCCACTATTTTTTAACAAGTTTATGTTATGAAGATAAAGAAAAAAAGATGATGGCATCTATCATCACATATTCCACTGTTTTTTAACAAGTTTATGTTATGAAGATAAAGAAAAAAAGGATGATGGCATCTATCATCACATATTCCACTATTTTTTAACAAGTTTATGTTATGAAGATAAAGAAAAAAGGATGATGGCATCTATCATAACATATTCCACTATTTTTAAAAAAGTTTATGTTATGAAGATAAAGAAAAAAGGATGATGGCATCTATCGTCACATATTCCACTATTTTTTAACAAGTTTATGTTATGAAGATAAAGAAAAAAAGATGATGGCATCTATCATCACATATTCCACTGTTTTTTAACAAGTTTATGTTATGAAGATAAAGAAAAAAGGATGATGGCATCTATCATCACATATTCCACTATTTTTTAACAAGTTTATGTTATGAAGATAAAGAAAAAAGGATGATGGCATCTATCATCACATATTCCACCATTTTTTAACAAGTTTATGTTATGAAGATAAAGAAAAAAGGATGATGGCATCTATCATCACATATTCCACCATTTTTTAACAAGTTTATGTTATGAAGATAAAGAAAAAAAGGATGATGGCATCTATCATCACATATTCCACTATTTTTTAACAAGTTTATGTTATGAAGATAAAGAAAAAAGGATGATGGCATCTATCATCACATATTCCACTATTTTTTAACAAGTTTATGTTATGAAGATAAAGAAAAAAGGATGATGGCATCTATCATCACATATTCCACTATTTTTTAACAAGTTTATGTTATGAAGATAAAGAAAAAAGGATTATGGCATCTATCATCACATATTCCACTGTTTTTTAACAAGTTTATGTTATGAAGATAAAGAAAAAAGGATGATGGCATCTATCATCACATATTCCACTGTTTTTTAACAAGTTTATGTTATGAAGATAAAGAAAAAAGGATGATGGCATCTATCATCACATATTCCACTATTTTTTAACAAGTTTATGTTATGAAGATAAAGAAAAAAAGGATGATGGCATCTATTATCACATATTCCACTATTTTTTAACAAGTTTATGTTATGAAGATAAAGAAAAAAGGATGATGGCATCTATCATCACATATTCCACTATTTTTTAACAAGTTTATGTTATGAAGATAAAGAAAAAAGGATGATGGCATCTATTATCACATATTCCACAATTTTTTAACAAGTTTATGTTATGAAGATAAAGAAAAAAGGATGATGGCATCTATCATCACATATTCCACTATTTTTTAACAAGTTTATGTTATGAAGATAAAGAAAAAAGGATGATGGCATCTATCATCACATATTCCACTATTTTTTAACAAGTTTATGTTATGAAGATAAAGAAAAAAGGATGATGGCATCTATCATCACATATTCCACTATTTTTTAACAAGTTTATGTTATGAAGATAAAGAAAAAAGGATGATGGCATCTATCATCACATATTCCACTATTTTTTAACAAGTTTATGTTATGAAGATAAAGAAAAAAGGATGATGGCATCTATCATCACATATTCCACTATTTTTTAACAAGTTTATGTTATGAAGATAAAGAAAAAAGGATGATGGCATCTATCATCACATATTCCACTATTTTTTAACAAGTTTATGTTATGAAGATAAAGAAAAAAGGATGATGGCATCTATCATCACATATTCCACTATTTTTAACAAGTTTATGTTATGAAGATAAAGAAAAAAAGGATGATTGCATCTATCATCACATATTCCACTATTTTTAACAAGTTTATGTTATGAAGATAAAGAAAAAAGGATGATGGCATCTATCATCACATATTCCACTATTTTTTAACAAGTTTATGTTATGAAGATAAAGAAAAAAGGATGATGGCATCTATCATCACATATTCCACTATTTTTAACAAGTTTATGTTATGAAGATGAAGAAAAAAAGGATGATTGCATCTATCATCACATATTCCACTATTTTTAACAAGTTTATGTTATGAAGATAAAGAAAAAAAGGACAGTCTATAGAGATAACAATCCTGTCCTTTTACTCGGATTCACCCCAAACAGGACATTTTGCCACTGAGACATTGTTTATTAGATTTTACCAGAACGTATACGTATATAATAATATTGTGTATTAAGATTGCCAATGAATTTCGGTAACATTTTATCTAATTGTGATGATATAATATTTTATATACAATATCTATACCTATTATAGAACTCTTTAAATATATACCGGATGGACTTAATAGAAGTGAGTGGGTGTGTTTAGTTCGTGCATAATGAAACGAAATGTCTGATTTAATTTAGTGTCATGTGTAAACAAATTCATATTAAGTCGATTAAAAATAATGATCGGAAAATATTTTATGAAAAACACTATTATTTCATCTTGGAATAATCAGTTACTTATGAATGAAGTAACTTAATGATAATGAATGTTAATGAAGGGTTTAAATACATAATGTAAAAAAGCATATTTTGTGCATATATAACATTTATGATCGTATTTTTATTAAGATAAATCTGTTTATTTTACAGGGACTATGGTTAAGAAAACAATGGATTAACAGCTATACACTCATATTCTTATGGAAATTGAAAATGATTTTTTAAAGATTTCATTTAAAAGTAATAATGGAAATAGACACAACAGCTAAACCTTACGTTTGTCAAGAATGCGACTCAGTATTTACAAAAATATCTAGTTTAAAAAGACACATACGGACACACACTGGCGAAAAACCCTTTTCATGTGAAGAGTGCGGCTTAGCATTTTCAGAAACATACAATTTAACAATGCACATACGGACACACACTGGTGAAAAACCCTTTACTTGTAAATTGTGTGGCTCAACATTTTCACATAAACGCAGCTGGAAAAACCATATGCAAATACACACTGGTTTAAAACCTTATTGTTGTGAAGTGTGCGACTCAACTTTTTCAGACAAATTCAAGTTGAAAATGCACATGCGAATACACACTGAAGAAAAACCTTTTGCTTGTGAAGTGTGTGGCTTAGCATTTTCACAAAACTATCATTTAAAAGTACACATACGTACACACACCGGTGAAAAACCTTATTCTTGTAATGTGTGTTCCTCAGCATTTTCGCAAAAATGTCAATTAGAAATTCACATGCGAACACACACTGGTGAAAAACCTTATGCTTGTGAAATGTGTACCTCAACATTTTCTGGAAAATCTAATTTAAAAATACACATGCGAACACACACAGGTGTTAAACCTTATGTTTGCCAAGTGTGTGACTCAGCATTTTCGCAGAATAATCATTTAAAAATTCACATCCGAACACACACTGGTGAAAAACCTTATGCTTGTGATGTGTGTGGCTCAACATTTTCAAATAAATCAAATTTGAAAACACATATGCGAACACACACTTGATTGTCAATTGGGGAAAATTAATATTCTTAACTTCTTTACAAACTCAACGCTTAACAGGTAAAGAAGAACTTTAATGGAATGTTGGAATATCTATGTATTTCATATAGAAATCAAGTATTAGCCCCAGAAAGGGTCCCCTGATTTCTGAGTACTTTGACTAAAGTAAAATGAACAAAAACAGTAACACCTCCTTCTTGGGAAGCGTTTGACTCAGAATTTGCAGAAAAACCAGATGACACAAACAAGCCCCTCAACACATACATGAATAAACATCCATGCATCATCGTCTACGACTCTAGTAGATGTCGCCAAGTGAAAGTATCGAACATTTCCATATCATTGGATGGCATAAAGAACACCCCAGTTCAAATTACGCGTTCAAGCAGATAAAAAAACTATTACAGGAGGAGAAAGTGAAAGACGATGTAGACACACTGATGGAAGGGCAGTCAATAAAAACCCCTTTCGGATTAGCAAGTTATTTAGCCAACAATAAGTTGGGGAAAACATTAGTCGCCATAAGCAATATTAGCTTCGAAGTCGGCAAGATGTTAGCAGATTTGATCAATAACAAAAAATTATCAGTAAATGAAAAAAAACAATGCAGTGGACTCAGAAATGTGGACACGATACATGCAAAAAAGGTTACATTTATTAAAAAAATATTAGCAAAATGCCCAGGACAAGATATAGCGGACACAATGAACTATTGTGAAGGACCTGGAAAGAAAGAATTCAGCGAGGACTTCCAATATATTATCGACAACACACCAAATCTAAACAGATTGATACAAAAGATCAAAATGGAAGTAAACGTAAAAGAAATCTCCGTACCAATCTGGCGCCAAATTAAAAACAAGAACGAGTATTGGGCGGCCAACGAAGGCAACATGTATTGGACGGTTGAAAATAGCATAGCAATATACGAGGCGTGGTGTGAATACCACGGGCTAGACGTACACGAATTAGGAAAAGCACCGTTTGATGTATGTCACCACACACTACCCAAGTTAAATTGTTTACATATCACAGGGCCGGCCAATGCTGGGAAAACATATATAATATCTAGCATTAAAGAAGGGGTAGTGAATATTGGTAGCATGCGATGTCAGGACCAAGACTCATTCACTTTCGGGGGTTGCGTCGACAAATGCCTGATCTTTACAGACGAAGTGTGCTTCTATCCACACAACGTCGATACAGCAAAAACTATACGTGAAGGATCAGCAACGATGGTAAACGTAAAAAAAAACAGAACGAACAGCTGACGAGATGAACACCATGCTTAAGCACTTCAAACGAAGAGCCATGGAAGATAATACTAAACGAGGAAACACCGTTAAAAGCTCGGATGTTTTACTACAGACTGACACAACCAATGGACAACCTAAAACATTGGGGGGGGCGACTAAGTCCACGAATGTGGTGTGTTATCTGTAAGAAATACATCAAAGACTGGGTGAAAAAAGTATACAACGACGACTACATACAGGAGGAATGTCCGCTACATAAAATGGCACAATTCGAAATTAACGCTGAAGATTTCGATAGCCGTCCAAAACAAGTACCAGACACCACAGACACATCCAGAACACCAGTTAAAAAACGAAAAAGAGAAGAAATAGAAGACGACGACGCAACTATCCCGACAGAAGAATCCTTCCCTGATAGTGAAACAAAAGACGAGGACCTGGTGTTCGATGTAACCGACGACGAAGTCGAGGAACAGTTTTACGATAACCAAATGGGAGACCCAAAAATATGGGCAGCAGCGCACGGAATAGACTATGAAAAGCCACCACCATTAAAAAAGAAAAAAAAAGAAAACGGACCGCAAGGTCTAATAAACGATCTACAAAACACAGTAAATGAAAAACATGATATTTACCACGTGCAATAATGATCCCCGACTTTTCATTATTTAAGTAGAGGTAGAGTAAGAATAGAATAGAATAACGGAGGTAGAGCGGGGGTCACCGACGGACGCCGGTGGTGCCATTTAGGGTTTACTCACTGATACAGCGTTCTTATATAAGGGTTTTCCCATATTTCTCCAACCACTATTTTAAACGCCGGTGTCTTTCACCGTCGTTATTTTTCTTTTCCCATTTCTCTTTCTTTCTCACTGAAATAAATATAATTTCATTCATGCAAAATAAAGTAATATTTGCCTTACATTAATATAGATAAATAATAAAGTATATAAGTAAATTTAAATGACAATATTATAGATAATTTCATTCATGCAAAATAAAGTAATATTTCCTCACTTTAGAACTCCTATAAAAATGAGTAACTAAATAGGCAAAAACAGAGATCCAATCCCGCGCACCTCGAAAGGAGCAAAGAACGTTTGTTCAATACCACTCCCTCCCCGAAACAAGAAAGGAAAATGTAAAAAGCTCACGTACTAGCTTTCCTGCGCAAATCTACAAATAGAAACTCACTAACATAACATTCTGACAGAAGTATATTACAAAGTATAGGCAAACAGAAACGACCTGAAACTCTTGACCCCCTCAAATGAACTAACATAAGAAGGTAGGTCCATATACACACATTCTGACGTATACTCACAGAAGCATATTACATGCACACACATACAAACACACAATGGAACTTTGAAACGAACTTTCTAACGCTTGTGTCTGTTTCTTAAAGAACTTTAAACCTCAATGAACGTTTGTGTTTCAAAGTATATTTTACATCTCTAAAATTGTTGATATATAAATATGTTTTGTTCTTTAACTCATGTTTACTTGCTTTCATTCACAAAAGCCGCTGTAAAATTTAGTACTTTCTAAATAAATATGTTTTGTTCTTTAACTCATGTTTACTTGCTTTCATTCACAAAAGCCGCTGTAAAATTTAGTACTTTCTAAATAAATATGTTTTGTTCTTTAACTCATGTTTACTTGCTTTCATTCACAAAAGCCGCTGTAAAATTTAGTACTTTCTAAATAAATATGTTTTGTTCTTTAACTCATGTTTACTTGCTTTCATTCACAAAAGCCGCTGTAAAATTTAGTACTTTCTAAATAAATATGTTTTGTTCTTTAACTCATGTTTACTTGCTTTCATTCACAAAAGCCGCTGTAAAATTTAGTACTTTCTAAATAAATATGTTTTGTTCTTTAACTCATGTTTACTTGCTTTCATTCACAAAAGCCGCTGTAAAATTTAGTACTTTCTAAATAAATATGTTTTGTTCTTAAACTCATGTTTACTTGCTTTCATTCACAAAAGCCGTTGTAAAATTTAGTACTTTCTAAATTGTGAGTCATTCATAACATTCTTTTATACATCTTTTTCATTCGCCAATTTAGCTAGATTTATATTAATTGTAGCATTGTTCTTGACACTTTTCAAAAACGCTATGGTATCACTAAAACCTTAGCTAAGATCACACATGCAAATCCATACATAACCCAAATACAAAATTGAATAGGCAATCTACAAGAATACACTCTTGTGAAAAAACATTGAAGATTTAAATCAACATTGCTGACAAGATAAACACGTCACTCGTGACTAGGTGATAAAAACACCTTCATTGACTAAAAGCAACATTTATTTTTTCATAAAAAAATAGAAATGAAATAAAGAAATTTTCACTTAAGATTATCTGAAATAACATTGTCAACAAATCAATTTGTCACTGACGTCAAGCAACGAGCAACTTGACCTCAGATTTTAAGAAATTGTTTACAGCAATTCGATTAAACTAAATCTGAATACGGTCAGTTGAACTTGCCTCGTGTTTACTATGTGGACTCACAGAACTACTGTCATGGACGAATACATAAGAAAATTCCTTGCTATATATTTCGTCAGCCAATGAAACGGAAATTTTGATATACCGTCACCGATGGACAAATTCAAAAAAAGAAAAACATTTATTTTATTTTGATAAACGTTTATTTTTTATTTTCTACCAAACAAAAAACAAACGGAAGCCGCGACTACAAACGATCATGAGAGAAACAGCACCACGATAACAATTTTCAATCTATGCTTAATTTATAAGCTGTGTCCTAGATTGAGGCAACCATTTAACTTCGTTTTTGGCATGCCAAATCAGATGCCATTTCATGCACGCTGCGTACGCGACAGGAAATTATGAAAGGAATAACCAACTGTTTACTCCCTCTTTTCCCCATAAAACATGAAGAATACCGCATTAAATGTGTCTTCCATGTTCACAAATGCCGGGTTAGAGCACCATCCAGACCTCCACTGACATTATCTTTGAGATAACTCAATCCCAGAAGTTAGTTGTATTTTAGTCTCTATATTGCGTGATTAAAATATATATGAGGAAATCTTAGAGAAACAAACGTTTATTAACCAACATTTTGATTTGAAAACATAACTCAATCCCAAAAGTGAGTTGTATTTTAGTCTCTATATTATGTGATTAAAATATATATGAAGGAAATCTTAGAGAAACAAACGTTTATTAACCAACATTTTGATTTGTAGACATAACTGAATCCCAGAAGTTACTTGTATTCCTGACTAGCAACAACTCATCATGTTGCTGGGACCAGCGCCCAAACTTCTCTCTTGCAATGCAACAAAAAAAACTTGCACTGTTTGGGCCCTGGGTTCGACTCGTGCAAGAAGACCCAAGAATCCAACAAGGCTGCGGCCGTGCACACGTGGACTTAATAATGTAACACACATTACTTTCTACACATTTCAACTGATTTCAATGTATGTAGAACTTTCTCATACAAACTTTCTCCTATAAGAACTCTTCTCTGTTCTTTACAGCTAAACATTTATCCTACTCAAGAAGAATCGAACCGTTTGTCTTGACCATACTTATGGAGATATTCTTATACTAACCCCCTTCACCTTGATTATCATTTTATTTACATGTTAACGAAGACGACACATTTATCCTACTCAAGAAGAATCGAACCGTTTGTCTTGACCATACTTATGGACATATTCTTATACTAACACCCTTCACCTTGATTATCATTTTATTTACATGTTAACGAAGACGACACATTTATCCTACTCAAGAAGAATCGAACCGTTTGTCTTAACCATACTTATGGAGATATTCTTATACTAACCCCCTTCACCTTGATTATCATTTTATTTACATGTTAACGAAGACGACACATTTATCCTACTCAAGAAGAATCGAACCGTTTGTCTTGACCATACTTATGGAGATATTCTTATACTAACCCCCTTCACCTTGATTATCATTTTATTTACATGTTAACGAAGACGACACATTTATCCTACTCAAGAAGAATCGAACCGTTTGTCTTAACCATACTTATGGACATATTCTTATACTAACCCCCTTCACCTTGATTATCATTTTATTTACATGTTAACGAAGACGACACATTTATCCTACTCAAGAAGAATCGAACCGTTTGTCTTAACCATACTTATGGACATATTCTTATACTAACCCCCTTCACCTTGATTATCATTTTATTTACATGTTAACGAAGACGACACATTTATCCTACTCAAGAAGAATCGAACCGTTTGTCTTAACCATACTTATGGAGATATTCTTATACTAACACCCTTCACCTTGATTATCATTTTATTTACATGTTAACGAAGACGACACATTTATCCTACTCAAGAAGAATCGAACCGTTTGTCTTAACCATACTTATGGACATATTCTTATACTAACCCCCTTCACCTTGATTATCATTTTATTTACATGTTAACGAAGACAACACATTTATCCTACTCAAGAAGAATCGAACCGTTTGTCTTAACCATACTTATGGAGATATTCTTATACTAACACCCTTCACCTTGATTATCATTTTATTTACATGTTAACGAAGACGACACATTTATCCTACTCAAGAAGAATCGAACCGTTTGTCTTAACCATACTTATGGAGATATTCTTATACTAACCCCCTTCACCTTGATTATCATTTTATTTACATGTTAACGAAGACGACACATTTATCCTACTCAAGAAGAATCGAACCGTTTGTCTTAACCATACTTATGGAGATATTCTTATACTAACCCCCTTCACCTTGATTATCATTTTATTTACATGTTAACGAAGACGACACATTTATCCTACTCAAGAAGAATCGAACCGTTTGTCTTAACCATACTTATGGAGATATTCTTATACTAACCCCCTTCACCTTGATTATCATTTTATTTACATGTTAACGAAGACGACACATTTATCCTACTCAAGAAGAATCGAACCGTTTGTCTTAACCATACTTATGGAGATATTCTTATACTAACCCCCTTCACCTTGATTATCATTTTATTTACATGTTAACGAAGACGACACATTTATCCTACTCAAGAAGAATCGAACCGTTTGTCTTAACCATACTTATGGACATATTCTTATACTAACACCCTTCACCTTGATTATCATTTTATTTACATGTTAACGAAGACGACACATTTATCCTACTCAAGAAGAATCGAACCGTTTGTCTTGACCATACTTATGGACATATTCTTATACTAACACCCTTCACCTTGATTATCATTTTATTTACATGTTAACGAAGACGACACATTTATCCTACTCAAGAAGAATCGAACCGTTTGTCTTGACCATACTTATGGACATATTCTTATACTAACACCCTTCACCTTGATTATCATTTTATTTACATGTTAACGAAGACGACACATTTATCCTACTCAAGAAGAATCGAACCGTTTGTCTTAACCATACTTATGGACATATTCTTATACTAACACCCTTCACCTTGATTATCATTTTATTTACATGTTAACGAAGACGACACATTTATCCTACTCAAGAAGAATCGAACCGTTTGTCTTAACCATACTTATGGACATATTCTTATACTAACACCCTTCACCTTGATTATCATTTTATTTACATGTTAACGAAGACGACACATTTATCCTACTCAAGAAGAATCGAACCGTTTGTCTTAACCATACTTATGGACATATTCTTATACTAACACCCTTCACCTTGATTATCATTTTATTTACATGTTAACGAAGACGACACATTTATCCTACTCAAGAAGAATCGAACCGTTTGTCTTAACCATACTTATGGACATATTCTTATACTAACACCCTTCACCTTGATTATCATTTTATTTACATGTTAACGAAGACGACACATTTATCCTACTCAAGAAGAATCGAACCGTTTGTCTTAACCATACTTATGGACATATTCTTATACTAACCCCCTTCACCTTGATTATCATTTTATTTACATGTTAACGAAGACGACACATTTATCCTACTCAAGAAGAATCGAACCGTTTGTCTTAACCATACTTATGGACATATTCTTATACTAACACCCTTCACCTTGATTATCATTTTATTTACATGTTAACGAAGACGACACATTTATCCTACTCAAGAAGAATCGAACCGTTTGTCTTAACCATACTTATGGACATATTCTTATACTAACACCCTTCACCTTGATTATCATTTTATTTACATGTTAACGAAGACGACACATTTATCCTACTCAAGAAGAATCGAACCGTTTGTCTTGACCATACTTATGGACATATTCTTATACTAACACCCTTCACCTTGATTATCATTTTATTTACATGTTAACGAAGACGACACATTTATCCTACTCAAGAAGAATCGAACCGTTTGTCTTAACCATACTTATGGAGATATTCTTATACTAACCCCCTTCACCTTGATTATCATTTTATTTACATGTTAACGAAGACGACACATTTATCCTACTCAAGAAGAATCGAACCGTTTGTCTTAACCATACTTATGGACATATTCTTATACTAACCCCCTTCACCTTGATTATCATTTTATTTACATGTTAACGAAGACGACACATTTATCCTACTCAAGAAGAATCGAACCGTTTGTCTTAACCATACTTATGGAGATATTCTTATACTAACCCCCTTCACCTTGATTATCATTTTATTTACATGTTAACGAAGACGACACATTTATCCTACTCAAGAAGAATCGAACCGTTTGTCTTAACCATACTTATGGACATATTCTTATACTAACACCCTTCACCTTGATTATCATTTTATTTACATGTTAACGAAGACGACACATTTATCCTACTCAAGAAGAATCGAACCGTTTGTCTTAACCATACTTATGGACATATTCTTATACTAACCCCCTTCACCTTGATTATCATTTTATTTACATGTTAACGAAGACGACACATTTATCCTACTCAAGAAGAATCGAACCGTTTGTCTTAACCATACTTATGGAGATATTCTTATACTAACCCCCTTCACCTTGATTATCATTTTATTTACATGTTAACGAAGACGACACATTTATCCTACTCAAGAAGAATCGAACCGTTTGTCTTAACCATACTTATGGACATATTCTTATACTAACACCCTTCACCTTGATTATCATTTTATTTACATGTTAACGAAGACGACACATTTATCCTACTCAAGAAGAATCGAACCGTTTGTCTTAACCATACTTATGGAGATATTCTTATACTAACACCCTTCACCTTGATTATCATTTTATTTACATGTTAACGAAGACGACACATTTATCCTACTCAAGAAGAATCGAATCGTTTGTCTTAACCATACTTATGGACATTTTCTTATACTAACACCCTTCACCTTGATTATCATTTTATTTACATGTTAACGAAGACGACACAATAAAGTAATTTTAAATGTTAGAATGAGACTTTGCTTTTCTATTCTACATCCGTACATATGTAAAAGTACAGCAATATATTTATATGAGAGCATATAGGTTTGCTAGAAACATTCATCATCTTCGATAATTCTTGTAATTATCTCCCTTTTATTAACTCTTCGGTGTTTTAATTTCAGCTGATGTGTTATTCCTGTGCCAGTTGACACGGTTAAGATTCGATTAAAAATTGTTGTTTGGAATAAATACAATTTAGGCGCGCAGAGTGAAAATTGTTGTATTGGCGCGTGACAAATATAAAATAACGCCCACGCAAATTCCGATGTGGCTTTTTATATTAAATCAACTCAAAACGAGCGGACGTAATTGCAAGCACACCACGTGATATTTTTGTCCAATGAGATTTCTCCAAAGACATATTTTTCTAAACTTTTCTCAATAAGCTCGCTGGAGCCGGTCCAAATAATATTTAAGCACACACAAACATCAAACTTTCTTTTTTCAACTGACTTTCATCTGGAGCTTACACGCATCTTACAATCACTCTTCCAGTTCACCCTTTCGCGCGCTTCATACAATTTCACAGGCGAACATTCACTATTGCCTCTGTTAATATTTTATAACAAATGAACACTTCAACAAAAAGAAAAGACATTCTTCTTTTTACTTAACATGAAACTAAAGAAAGGACTCATGAACTCATTACACAAAGTAATGTATTCTATTTGTTAATATGTTTATTTCAGTAAATAAACTTCCGTTAATTGTGCATGTAAATCTTATTATTATTATTTTTATTTGTGGAGGAAGTTGGTAACCCCGACCAAAAGGGTATGACGACCCCCACATTCCTTTATCTAAGTTTTTCCTTTTTCCAATAATCCATGTAAAATGTTAACTTAAACCAGAAGAGCTGTGGTATTTCTGTTTTCTATTTATTCTATTTTCAAGAACATGTGACTTACAAAGGCATGTGCAGACACATACTGGTGTGCCGTCTCCTCAGGCCATCCAGCGTGTCCCTCGGATTGCAGATATATACTGGTGAAGTGGGTCTTAAATATAGCTCTAAGTAATCAAAGAAAGCCAGAAATGCCAGAGCCAGAGATAACGTCTTGAATAATAAAACGAAACATAGATCAATTTCAGAATCACAAAAACTCTGGCATAGACAATATACCCAATATATGGCTCAAGAAACTAACAGCACTTCGTAGCCATTATAGTAGCTGCTTCACCAAACTGTTGAGGGCCACACCAGCATGGCTAGTGAAAGGTTATACGACCCTTATGCCCGAAACGAGTGAGACACATAAACCTACTAAATACAGACCGATGTGCTGCCTCACTACAACCTACAAACTCTTCACTGGCCTAGGGCCAGACAGCATCTACTAATACCTTTCTTCTTGAGTGTACCTGGAAAAAGAACAAGTCCGGTGCATGAGGAAGTGTTAAGGCACCAAGGACCAGTTGTTGATCAATAAGACCATCCTTGAGTGCTGTAAGAAGAGGCAGAGAAATCTAAGCATATCATGGATCGATATAATATCCATCAGGTCATCAAGAAAACAATGGCAGTACATATAAATATGTGGCTAACAACCATGGCATTAAGCCACACTAATGGATTAATAAAATATCCCTGACGTCAAGATCCGACGAGGAATATTCCAAGGAGATACTTTATCTCCTCTACTCTTTTGCCTTGCAATTGATCCGCTTAGTAAATTACTAAATAAAAGCCAAGGTCGCAAACAAGATCTAAACAAAAGAGTCAACCACCTGCTCTTCATGGATCACCTCAAGCTGTATGCTAGTTCAGATGCTGACTTAAGCCGACACTTATAGGTTGTGCATACCTTCTTCTAAAGATATTGGAATGAAGTTCGTCCTGGACAGATGTGCCAAGTGCTCCATTAGAGCTGGGAAGAAGATCCAAACGGAAAACATACAGCTTGATCAAGATACTGACATCAAGGACCTTGAAGAAGAGGAACAATACAACTACTTTGGCATAGAAGAAAACGATTCAATTTAACATGTCAAGATGAGAGAACAAATTGGCAGAGAATATATACGCCGTGTTAGAAAAATTTGCAAAACACAGCTAACAAACAAAAGCAAAGTAACTGCCATTAACCAATTAGCTATGCCAGTGATAACATACAGCTTTGGAATTATTGATTGGCCACAAAAGGACATAAATAGATTAGACACTAAAAGGAGAACAATGTTGACAATGTAGAGAGTAATGTACAAAACCAGTGTCTACCAAGACTGTATCTTCACAGAGGAACAGGGGGTATGGGTCTCTCAGAAATTGAACGTAAATATCGAGCCACTATTGTCAGCACCGGCCAATATCTGATGAGCTACACGCCCCCAAACCTTATGATGGTATGCAAACATCAAGAAACCAGAGCAAGCAGAACAACCTCTATCACAAAACTGGCCAAGATCTAAACAAAAGAGTCAACCACCTGCTCTTCATGGATCACCTCAAGCTGTATTCTATTTCAGACGCTGACTTAAGCCAACTCCTGCTGTTTGTCAATATTTTCTCCAAAGACATTGGAATGAAGTTTGGCCTGGACAAATGTGCCAAGCGCTCCCTCAAAGCTGGGAAGAAGATCCAAACGGGAAACATACAGCTTCATGAAGCTACTGACATCAAATACCTTGAAGAACAGGAACAATACACATACATTCGCATAGAAGAAACGATTCAATTCAACATGCCAAGATGAGAGAACAAATTGGCAGAGAATATATACGCCATGCTAGAAAAATTTGCAAAACACAGCTTACAAAGAAAAACAAAGTAACTGACATTAACCAAGTAGAAATACCAGTGATAACATACATTGATTGGTCACAAAAGGATATTAATAGACTAGACACTAAAATAAGGTTTGGTAGTTTGGTAGTTTTGTTTTACGGCATATCAACCCTTTTTGGGTTATTTAATGCCGAATCTGGTCTTGTTTTCTTCTCTTTTTTGGCTCCACATTCCCCAAAGTCCGTAAGCCGGATCTCACCATCGGATGTAGTTTAAGGTCATATCCAGGACCGGGAGTAGGGTAGGAAAAATAAAAATAAAAAAGGGGAGGGAGAAAGGGAGAGGGGCTGTTGTTTTTGTTTTTGGTTTTGTAGAACATAATTAAGTTTTACAAAAAAAAAAACGTCAATGTAGGTGAATTTCGTCTCAGGGAGCCACAGGGCAGCCTGATCTGGTATCACCAGACTAAAATAAGAAAAATGTTAACAATGTAGATAGTAATGAAGAGGAACCAGTGTCTACCAACGCTGTATCTGCCGAGAGGAGCAAGGGGTATAGGTCTCTCAGAAATTGACCATCAACATCGGTCCACTGTTGTGAGCACTGGTTAATATTTGATGAGCTTCCTGAACCGAAATGTTATGATTGTATGCCAACAGCAAAAAATCCAGAGCAAGTAGAACAACACCAAACTGCCACCTGGTGATACCAGATCAGGCTGCCCTGTGGCTCCCTGAGACGAAATTCACCTACATTGATGTTTTTTTTTTTTTTTTTTATTTGTAAAACTTAATTGTGTTCTACAAAACCAAAAACATAAACAACAGCCCCTCTCCCTTTCTCCCTCCCCTTTTTTATTTTTATTTTTCCTACCCTACTCCCGGTCCTGGATATGACCTTAAACTACATCCGATGGTGAGATCCGGCTTACGGACTTTGGGGAATGTGGAGCCTCCTCTTAATTACCATTGCTCCCAGGTCCACCCTGACCCGGAGTGGTAGTACCTGTTAGGGTCCCAACTATGGGTTAAATAGAAACAGATATTAAAGGGGGAAGGAAACAAAAAAGAGAAGAAAACAAGACCAGATTCGGCATTAAATAACCCAAAAAGGGTTGATATGCCGTAAAACAAAACTACCAAACCAAAAACCCTGATTAAACATTTGAAGATATAAAGAACTTGAAGCATAAAAACTTTCACTATAATGACCAGATTCGGCATTAAATAACCCAAAAAGGGTTGATATGCCGTAAAACAAAACTACCAAACTACCAAACTGCCACGGAAGTAGCCCAGAAATATAACAGGCCTTTCCATTCCAGAAAACTGGAAGAATGGGCCAACCAACAACGTGCTAAATATTTCCTACATGAACTATCCCAGGAATATATAGATAATGAAGACTGGCTTAAAAGAGAATCGCTCCACTATGATCAGGAGAGAATGATAATGGCTGCCTAAGATAAAGGCTTGATGACCAATGCCTTTAAAAAGATGAGTGGTCGCACAATAATAACAAGTGCAGGTTCTGCCACACAGAAGTAGAGAGGGTGATCCACCTGACATCCAGGCGTAAGGTTCTGCTGGGAGATTTCTACTATACAATGCGACACAACGGAGTGTGTAAATATCTTAACTGAACTATATGTAAAAAGTTAAATAGCCAGTGTAGCAGTAAGTCCTGGAAGCATATACCAGAAAGAACAGTTGGAAATAAGTTATACACTATCTACTATAACTATGCAATCCCTACAGCTATATATCTAGAAAACGGAGCTGTCAACCCTGACATAGTGATAAAAGGGAGAAAGTAGCAACCCTACTTGAAGTCAGTGCCCTTAATGATGTGGCTTAAAGAGAACTGAAAGGGAACAGATTACGAAATACCAAGGTCTTATGTACGAGATGAAAATAAACTCGAATCTTCGGAAGATCTCCATCATCCTATTACTTGTAGAAACAATTGGACTAATAAAAAGAAATTTCAAAAACTCCATGGCGAATATAACCGGTGAACCAAGTGCAAGAGAGATATAAACACTTGCACTTAAAGAGACGGGTACAATCTTAAAAAGATCTCTCGGCTGGAGTGTCTGAAATATCAGGTGAATGTCTGCCATCGGGTAGGATGCCTCTTCTGTAGCAAAAAAAAAAGTGAAAAAAAAGTGAAATTGAGATTTGGCTTGGACAAAGG
Source organism: Sepiola atlantica (assembly GCA_963556195.1). NCBI lineage: Eukaryota > Metazoa > Mollusca > Cephalopoda > Sepiida > Sepiolidae > Sepiola > Sepiola atlantica. The sequence goes on along the minus strand of OY744549.1, from coordinate 13,378,954 downwards.
TGCCAAATGCTCCCTCAGGGCTTAGAAGAAGATTCATACAGACAATATACAGCGAGATGAGGGAAATGACATCAGAGATCTCGAAGAGCAGGAAGCATATGAATACCTTGGCATTGAGGTAAATGACACCATCCAACATGTCAGGATGAGAGGGAAAATTGGCAGAGAGTATTCACGCCGTGTGAGAAAGATCTGCAAAACACAGCTTACAAATAAAAATAAAATATCTGCCATGAACTAACTTGCTATGCCAGTAATTACGTACGGCTGTAGAATCATTGATTGTCTTCAACAAATCATCAACAGACTAGATTTAAAGACACAAAAAATGTTAACCCTTCATGGGGTCATATATAGAAATCAATTTCTGCCAAGACTGTACTTGCCCAGAGGAGAAGGAGGATTGGGGCTATCACAGATTAACCACCAGCATAGAGCCACTATTGTCAGAATTGGCCAGTATCAAAGAAGCTCCTTAAACCCAAGCCTAGCAATGGTACATGAACATCTAGAGAAAAGATCCAGAAAAACAAACTCTATCACAAAGTTTGCCAAGTATTTTGATAGGGCTGTCATATAGATGAGGCAGAAACACCAAACAATCCTGCCACCGAGATAGCCCAAAACAGTCGGAAGAAATGCACCCATACTTTTAAGAACAGGTGCAGAAACGTGTCACATACTTCCTCGATGAACTATCCAAGGAAGGGTCCTTGGACTGGCTAAGAAGGGGAGCCCTCCACTATGACCAGGAGAGGCTTATCATCGCCACCCCATACCAGGGCCTGATGACAAATGCGTTTAAAAAGATGGCTTGGCTCAGTCAGAACACGTGTAGGTTTTGCCACACTGAAGTGAGGCACTTGATATGAAGTTGCAAAATTATGTTAACAGATGGCTCCTACACAGCACGTCGTAATGGAGCATCTTTAAGCAACTGAAGATCAACTATAACAGCAAGTACTGGGTACATCTACCCGAGAGAACTGTAGGGTATGAGATATATACCATCCATTATGACCATGAAATCCCCATAGCTAGTTATATGGAAAATGCAGATTTCAAACCTGACATTGTCATATGGAACAAGTGAGAAACTGTAGGGTATGAGATATATACCATCCATTATGACCATGAAATCCCCATAGCTAGTAATATGGAAAATGCAGATTTCAAACCTGACATTGTCATATGGAACAAGTGAGAAACTGTAGGGTATGAGATATATACCATCCATTATGACCATGAAATCCCCATAGCTAGTTATATGGAAAATGCAGATTTCAAACCTGACATTGTCATATGGAACAAGTGAGAAACTGTAGGGTATGAGATATATACCATCCATTATGACCATGAAATCCCCATAGCTAGTAATATGGAAAATGCAGATTTCAAACCTGACATTGTCATATGGAACAAGTGAGAAAGTGTAGGGTATGAGATATATACCATCCATTATGACCATGAAATCCCCATAGCTAGTTATATGGAAAATGCAGATTTCAAACCTGACATTGTCATATGGAACAAGTGAGAAACTGTAGGGTATGAGATATATACCATCCATTATGACCATGAAATCCCCATAGCTAGTAATATGGAAAATGCAGATTTCAAACCTGACATTGTCATATGGAACAAGTGAGAAAGTGTAGGGTATGAGATATATACCATCCATTATGACCATGAAATCCCCATAGCTAGTTATATGGAAAATGCAGATTTCAAACCTGACATTGTCATATGGAACAAGTGAGAAACTGTAGGGTATGAGATATATACCATCCATTATGACCATGAAATCCCCATAGCTAGTAATATGGAAAATGCAGATTTCAAACCTGACATTGTCATATGGAACAAGTGAGAAACTGTAGGGTATGAGATATATACCATCCATTATGACCATGAAATCCCCATAGCTAGTTATATGGAAAATGCAGATTTCAAACCTGACATTGTCATATGGAACAAGTGAGAAACTGTAGGGTATGAGATATATACCATCCATTATGACCATGAAATCCCCATAGCTAGTAATATGGAAAATGCAGATTTCAAACCTGACATTGTCATATGGAACAAGTGAGAAACTGTAGGGTATGAGATATATACCATCCATTATGACCATGAAATCCCCATAGCTAGTTATATGGAAAATGCAGATTTCAAACCTGACATTGTCATATAGAACAAGTGAGAAACTGTAGGGTATGAGATATATACCATCCATTATGACCATGAAATCCCCATAGCTAGTAATATGGAAAATGCAGATTTCAAACCTGACATTGTCATATGGAACAAGTGAGAAACTGTAGGGTATGAGATATATACCATCCATTATGACCATGAAATCCCCATAGCTAGTTATATGGAAGAATGCAGATTTCAAACCTGACATTGTCATATGGAACAAGTGAGAAACTGTAGGGTATGAGATATATACCATCCATTATGACCATGAAATCCCCATAGCTAGTTATATGGAAGAATGCAGATTTCAAACCTGACATTGTCATATGGAACAAGTGAGAAACTGTAGGGTATGAGATATATACCATCCATTATGACCATGAAATCCCCATAGCTAGTTATATGGAAAATGCAGCTGTCAAACCTGACATTGTCATATGGAACAAGTGAGAAACTGTAGGGTATGAGATATATACCATCCATTATGACCATGAAATCCCCATAGCTAGTTATATGGAAAATGCAGCTGTCAAACCTGACATTGTCATATGGAACAAGTGAGAAAGTGTAGGGTATGAGATATATACCATCCATTATGACCATGAAATCCCCATAGCTAGTTATATGGAAAATGCAGATTTCAAACCTGACATTGTCATATGGAACAAGTGAGAAACTGTAGGGTATGAGATATATACCATCCATTATGACCATGAAATCCCCATAGCTAGTTATATGGAAAATGCAGCTGTCAAACCTGACATTGTCATATGGAACAAGTGAGAAAGTGTAGGGTATGAGATATATACCATCCATTATGACCATGAAATCCCCATAGCTAGTTATATGGAAAATGCAGATTTTAAACCTGACATTGTCATATGGAACAAGTGAGAAAGTGTAGGGTATGAGATATATACCATCCATTATGACCATTAAATCCCGATAGCTAGTTATATGGAAAATGCAGCTGTCAAACCTGACATTGTCATATGGAACAAGTGAGAAACTGTAGGGTATGAGATATATACCATCCATTATGACCATGAAATCCGCATAGCTAGTTATATGGAAAATGCAGATTTTAAACCTGACATTGTCATATGGAACAAGTGAGAAACTGTAGGGTATGAGATATATACCATCCATTATGACCATGAAATCCCCATAGCTAGTTATATGGAAAATGCAGATTTCAAACCTGACATTGTCATATGGAACAAGTGAGAAAGTGTAGGGTATGAGATATATACCATCCATTATGACCATGAAATCCCCATAGCTAGTTATATGGAAAATGCAGATTTCAAACCTGACATTGTCATATGGAACAAGTGAGAAACTGTAGGGTATGAGATATATACCATCCATTATGACCATGAAATCCTCATAGCTAGTTATATGGAAAACGCAGCTGTCAAACCTGACATTGTCATATGGAACAAGTGAGAAACTGTAGGGTATGAGATATATACCATTCATTATGACCATGAAATCCCCATAGTTAGTTATATGGAAAATGCAGATTTCAAACCTGACATTGTCATATGGAACAAGTGAGAAAGTGGCAACTTTAGTTGAGTTAACCCTAACCCTAACCCTAACCCTAAACAGAGATGAAAGGGAGCAAAAAACTAAATATCAAGGTTAAATGTGTGATATGAAAAGAAATTGGAACCTCAAAGAGGTCTCCATCATTCTACAGGGTGGGCCAAAATAAGGGTCCTATCTTTAAATTTGAATAACTTGAATTTGAATAACTTCCACAAAATAAAAGTTAAACTCACCAAACTTTATGTGTGTGTAGACTGACCCTTCCGAGATTTTTTGAAATAAACAAAACAAATTTTACCCGAAAAACACTTCTTAAAACTTACAAAAACTAAAGTATTGTTTTTTACACTGTTTTGAGTTTTTTAAGCAAAAATAATGTTTTATAAATGAGGGTACGTTCCTTAGGGCTAATACGGCTCATGCTTGCTTCGGAAGGGGTCCTTTACTTATTCTAAAAAAAAAAATTTAAAAAAATCAATAAATAAAAAAGTTATGAATTTTTAAAAATAGGACCCTTATTTTTGCCCACCCTGTAGTTATCATCGGAGCTATTGGACTCATGAAGAAGAACGTGAAAAATTCAAACAACTGCATTCAAGGGAAGAGCCAGTATCCTGAAAATAGCTCTCGGTTGGAGCGTGTAAATAGCAGGTGATCGTATGGAATGCCCCATCCCCAGCAAATAAAAGAAAATGAAAAGGGAAAAGCCATATTCTTGTGAAAAGCCTCATTCTCGTGAAGTGTGTGGTTCAGCATTTTCAGAAAAATCCAAATTATAAATTCACATGCGGAAACATACGGAAAAGTTTGAATTACCTATTAGACACCATCTTCGATTGTCTTCAGTCTTTCTGTAAAAAAAGGTTTGTAAGGAAAACCTGACATAAGGATACTTTACCCTACAAGTAAAACCTGAGACAATATATTTAAAATAACATAGTATTCGAGGCCCAAATAAGATCTCTTCGGTCTCTTGGTAAAAAGGTTTGTCACAAAGCCTGACATGAGGATACTTCCGCTACAATTAAACCCTGACGAAATAGTCAAAATAGAATTGTATTCAAGGCCCAAATAAGATCTCTACAGTTTCGCTACACGCCTATATTAGGTATGGTGCACCTTCAAGTGATGTTACCTCAAGTAACAGCAAACATATGGAGACTCCAGCAGACTATATCAATTGTTGATCTGGAACCCGGTAATACCAAGAGATTAAAATACATTTATACTGAATGAACATAATGAACTGGTCAATTGGGGAAAAGAACATTAAAATACATTTATACTGTAACATAATGAACTGGTCAATTGGGAAAAAGAACATTTATATTGTAACATAATGAACTGGTCAATTGGGGAAAAGAACATTAAAATACATTTATACTGTAACATAATGAACTGGTCAATTGGGGAAAAGAACATTAAAATACATTTATACTGTAACATAATGAACTGGTCAATTGGGAAAAAGAACATTTATATTGTAACATAATGAACTGGTCAATTGGGGAAAAGAACATTAAAATACATTTATACTGTAACATAATGAACTGGTCAATTGGGGAAAAGAACATTAAAATACATTTATACTGTAACATAATGAACTGGTCAATTGGGGAAAAGAACATTAAAATACATTTATATTGTAACATAATGAACTGGTCAATTGGGAAAAAGAACATTTATATTGTAACATAATGAACTGGTCAATTGGGGAAAAGAACATTAAAATACATTTATAATGTAACATAATGAACTGGTCAATTGGGGAAAAGAACATTAAAATACATTTATATTGTAACATAATGAACTGGTCAATTGGGGAAAAGAACATTAAAATACATTTATACTGTAACATAATGAACTGGTCAATTGGGGAAAAGAACATTAAAATACATTTATATTGTAACATAATGAACTGGTCAATTGGGGAAAAGAACATTAAAATAAATTTATACTGTAACATAATGAACTGGTCAATTGGGGAAAAGAACATTAAAATACATTTATACTGTAACATAATGAACTGGTCAATTGGGGAAAAGAACATTTATACTGTAACATAATGAACTGGTCAATTGGGGAAAAGAACATTTATACTGTAACATAATGAACTGGTCAATTGGGGAAAAGAACATTAAAATACATTTATACTGTAACATAATGAACTGGTCAATTGGGGAAAAGAACATTAAAATACATTTATACTGTAACATAATGAACTGGTCAATTGGGGAAAAGAACATTAAAATACATTTATACTGTAACATAATGAACTGGTCAATTGGGGAAAAGAACATTAAAATACATTTATACTGTAACATAATGAACTGGTCAATTGGGGCAAAGAACATTTATACTGTAACATAATGAACTGGTCAATTGGGAAAAAGAACATTTATACTGTAACATAATGAACTGGTCAATTGGGGAAAAGAACATTAAAATACATTTATATTGTAACATAATGAACTGGTCAATTGGGGAAAAGAACATTAAAATACATTTATACTGTAACATAATGAACTGGTCAATTGGGGAAAAGAACATTAAAATACATTTATACTGTAACATAATGAACTGGTCAATTGGGGAAAAGAACATTAAAATACATTTATACTGTAACATAATGAACTGGTCAATTGGGGCAAAGAACATTTATACTGTAACATAATGAACTGGTCAATTGGGGAAAAGAACATTTATACTGTAACATAATGAACTGGTCAATTGGGGAAAAGAACATTAAAATACATTTATACTGTAACATAATGAACTGGTCAATTGGGGAAAAGAACATTAAAATACATTTATATTGTAACATAATGAACTGGTCAATTGGGGAAAAGAACATTAAAATACATTTATACTGTAACATAATGAACTGGTCAATTGGGGAAAAGAACATTAAAATACATTTATACTGTAACATAATGAACTGGTCAATTGGGGCAAAGAACATTTATACTGTAACATAATAAACTGGTCAATTGGGGAAAAGAACATTTATACTGTAACATAATGAACTGGTCAATTGGGGAAAAGAACATTAAAATATATTTATACTGTAACATAATGAACTGGTCAATTGGGGAAAAGAACATTAAAATACATTTATATTGTAACATAATGAACTGGTCAATTGGGGAAAAGAACATTAAAATACATTTATACTGTAACATAATGAACTGGTCAATTGGGGAAAAGAACATTAAAATACATTTATACTGTAACATAATGAACTGGTCAATTGGGGCAAAGAACATTTATACTGTAACATAATGAACTGGTCAATTGGGAAAAAGAACATTTATGCTGTAACATAATGAACTGGTCAATTGGGGAAAAGAACATTAAAATACATTTATACTGTAACATAATGAACTGGTCAATTGGGGAAAAGAACATTAAAATACATTTATATTGTAACATAATGAACTGGTCAATTGGGGAAAAGAACATTAAAATACATTTATACTGTAACATAATGAACTGGTCAATTGGGGAAAAGAACATTAAAATACATTTATACTGTAACATAATGAACTGGTCAATTGGGGAAAAGAACATTAAAATACATTTATATTGTAACATAATGAACTGGTCAATTGGGGAAAAGAACATTAAAATACATTTATACTGTAACATAATGAACTGGTCAATTGGGGAAAAGAACATTAAAATACATTTATACTGTAACATAATGAACTGGTCAATTGGGGAAAAGAACATTAAAATACATTTATACTGTAACATAATGAACTGGTCAATTGGGGAAAAGAACATTAAAATACATTTATATTGTAACATAATGAACTGGTCAATTGGGGAAAAGAACATTAAAATACATTTATATTGTAACATAATGAACTGGTCAATTGGGGAAAAGAACATTAAAATACATTTATATTGTAACATAATGAACTGGTCAATTGGGGAAAAGAACATTAAAATACATTTATACTGTAACATAATGAACTGGTCAATTGGGGAAAAGAACATTAAAATACATTTATACTGTAACATAATAAACTGGTCAATTGGGGAAAAGAACATTAAAATACATTTATACTGTAACATAATGAACTGGTCAATTGGGGAAAAGAACATTAAAATACATTTATATTGTAACATAATGAACTGGTCAATTGGGGAAAAGAACATTAAAATACATTTATACTGTAACATAATGAACTGGTCAATTGGGGAAAAGAACATTAAAATACATTTATACTGTAACATAATGAACTGGTCAATTGGGGAAAAGAACATTAAAATACATTTATATTGTAACATAATGAACTGGTCAATTGGGGAAAAGAACATTAAAATACATTTATACTGTAACATAATGAACTGGTCAATTGGGGAAAAGAACATTAAAATACATTTATACTGTAACATAATGAACTGGTCAATTGGGGAAAAGAACATTAAAATACATTTATACTGTAACATAATGAACTGGTCAATTGGGGAAAAGAACATTAAAATACATTTATATTGTAACATAATGAACTGGTCAATTGGGGAAAAGAACATTAAAATACATTTATATTGTAACATAATGAACTGGTCAATTGGGGAAAAGAACATTAAAATACATTTATATTGTAACATAATGAACTGGTCAATTGGGGAAAAGAACATTAAAATACATTTATACTGTAACATAATGAACTGGTCAATTGGGGAAAAGAACATTAAAATACATTTATACTGTAACATAATGAACTGGTCAATTGGGGCAAAGAACATTTATACTGTAACATAATGAACTGGTCAATTGGGGAAAAGAACATTTATACTGTAACATAATGAACTGGTCAATTGGGGAAAAGAACATTAAAATACATTTATACTGTAACATAATGAACTGGTCAATTGGGGAAAAGAACATTAAAATACATTTATATTGTAACATAATGAACTGGTCAATTGGGGAAAAGAACATTAAAATACATTTATACTGTAACATAATGAACTGGTCAATTGGGGAAAAGAACATTAAAATACATTTATACTGTAACATAATGAACTGGTCAATTGGGGCAAAGAACATTTATACTGTAACATAATGAACTGGTCAATTGGGGAAAAGAACATTTATACTGTAACATAATGAACTGGTCAATTGGGGAAAAGAACATTAAAATACATTTATACTGTAACATAATGAACTGGTCAATTGGGGAAAAGAACATTAAAATACATTTATATTGTAACATAATGAACTGGTCAATTGGGGAAAAGAACATTAAAATACATTTATACTGTAACATAATGAACTGGTCAATTGGGGAAAAGAACATTAAAATACATTTATACTGTAACATAATGAACTGGTCAATTGGGGAAAAGAACATTAAAATACATTTATACTGTAACATAATGAACTGGTCAATTGGGGAAAAGAACATTAAAATACATTTATATTGTAACATAATGAACTGGTCAATTGGGGAAAAGAACATTAAAATACATTTATATTGTAACATAATGAACTGGTCAATTGGGGAAAAGAACATTAAAATACATTTATATTGTAACATAATGAACTGGTCAATTGGGGAAAAGAACATTAAAATACATTTATACTGTAACATAATGAACTGGTCAATTGGGGAAAAGAACATTAAAATACATTTATACTGTAACATAATGAACTGGTCAATTGGGGAAAAGAACATTAAAATACATTTATACTGTAACATAATGAACTGGTCAATTGGGGAAAAGAACATTAAAATACATTTATATTGTAACATAATGAACTGGTCAATTGGGGAAAAGAACATTAAAATACATTTATACTGTAACATAATGAACTGGTCAATTGGGGAAAAGAACATTAAAATACATTTATACTGTAACATAATGAACTGGTCAATTGGGGAAAAGAACATTAAAATACATTTATATTGTAACATAATGAACTGGTCAATTGGGGAAAAGAACATTAAAATACATTTATACTGTAACATAATGAACTGGTCAATTGGGGAAAAGAACATTAAAATACATTTATACTGTAACATAATGAACTGGTCAATTGGGGAAAAGAACATTAAAATACATTTATACTGTAACATAATGAACTGGTCAATTGGGGAAAAGAACATTAAAATACATTTATATTGTAACATAATGAACTGGTCAATTGGGGAAAAGAACATTAAAATACATTTATATTGTAACATAATGAACTGGTCAATTGGGGAAAAGAACATTAAAATACATTTATATTGTAACATAATGAACTGGTCAATTGGGGAAAAGAACATTAAAATACATTTATACTGTAACATAATGAACTGGTCAATTGGGGAAAAGAACATTAAAATACATTTATACTGTAACATAATGAACTGGTCAATTGGGGAAAAGAACATTAAAATACATTTATACTGTAACATAATGAACTGGTCAATTGGGGAAAAGAACATTAAAATACATTTATACTGTAACATAATGAACTGGTCAATTGGGGAAAAGAACATTAAAATACATTTATACTGTAACATAATGAACTGGTCAATTGGGGAAAAGAACATTAAAATACATTTATATTGTAACATAATGAACTGGTCAATTGGGGAAAAGAACATTAAAATACATTTATATTGTAACATAATGAACTGGTCAATTGGGGAAAAGAACATTTATACTGTAACATAATGAACTGGTCAATTGGGGAAAAGAACATTAAAATACATTTATACTGTAACATAATGAACTGGTCAATTGGGGAAAAGAACATTAAAATACATTTATATTGTAACATTATGAACTGGTCAATTGGGGAAAAGAACATTAAAATACATTTATATTGTAACATAATGAACTGGTCCATTGGGGAAAAGAACATTTATACTGTAACATAATGAACTGGTCAATTGGGGAAAAGAACATTAAAATACATTTATACTGTAACATAATGAACTGGTCAATTGGGGAAAAGAACATTAAAATACATTTATATTGTAACATAATGAACTGGTCAATTGGGGAAAAGAACATTAAAATACATTTATACTGTAACATAATGAACTGGTCAATTGGGGAAAAGAACATTAAAATACATTTATACTGTAACATAATGAACTGGTCAATTGGGGAAAAGAACATTAAAATACATTTATACTGTAACATAATGAACTGGTCAATTGGGGAAAAGAACATTAAAATACATTTATACTGTAACATAATGAACTGGTCAATTGGGGAAAAGAACATTTAATGTTCTAAACTTTTTTTCACAAACTCAACGCATGAGAGGTAAGAGAGATTTTAATGGAACACTCGAATATCTATGTTTCTCTTATAGGAATGGGCCTCTTGTTTTTAGAGAACTTCGACTGAAGTAACATTAAACAAAAAAGTGAGTAAAGTTTGGATTACCTACTAAACATTATCCTCGATGGTACAAGTATTTTTCAGGATAACCTGCCATGAGGATATTTCCCCTACAATTGAATCCTGACCAAATATTCGAAAATACCATAGAATTCAGCGCCCAAATAACATCCCCTCGACACAGCTATATAGTAAACCTTTTCCAAGTACTGTTACCTCAAGTAACATCACTTATTCATACTCCACCAGACTAGATGAATTTTTGACCACAAGAAATGTATACTATAACATAGTTCACGGGTCAATTGAAGAGGAAAATTAATATTCTTAACTTCTTTATTAATTCAACGTTTGACAGGTAAAGGAGAACATAAATAGAATATTCGAATATCTATGTATCTTGTATAGAGATCAAGTGTTAACACCAGGAAGGAGGCCCTTGATTTCTGAGAACTTCGACTGAAGTAAAATGAAACAAAAAGAATGCTAATAATCGATTACAGTAACACCATAAACAGATTCACAGAACTAGATGCTTACCCTTGCCCGATATTTCTATAATGGCAGAAGACATAGCACAGTATGACATCTTCACAACACTTGATCTCCAATCTGCTTATCATCAAATCCCCATTAGCAAAACAGATCGCAAAAACACAGCCTTTGAGGTAAATCATAAACTTTTGGCGTTACAAATAGGGTAAGTGTATTCCAGAGGAAGAATGCTAATAATATATTACCGTAACACCATAAACAGATTCACAGAACTAGATGCTTACCCTATGCCCGATATTTCTATAAATGCAGAAGACATAGCACATTATGACATCTTCACTACACTTCATCTCTAATCTGCTTAGCATCAAATCCTCATTAGCGAAACAGATCGCAAATACACTGTCTTTGAGGTAAATCGTAAAGTGTGCACATTTACCCGTCACCCTTTTGACGTTACAAATGGAGTAAGTGTTTTCCAGAGAAGTATCGACAGCATCACCGACAAGGAAAAATTGTTGGACACACTCATTTTAGTGGATAATGTCACCATATGTGAGAAAACTAAAAATGAACACAACTACAGCATCCGAAAGTTTTATGATGTAGCAAAAAATACAAAATCACATTAAAAACATTATTTCAGCTACATCAATCACATTACTTGCATAAACTATTAACAATAACCAAATATTAACAATAACCAAATATTAACAATAACCAAATATTAACAATAACCAAATATTAACAATAACCAAATATTAACAATAACCAAATATTAACAATAACCAAATATTAACAATAACTAAATATTAACAATAACCAAATATTAACAATAACCAAATATTAACAATAACCAAATATTAACAATAACTAAATATTAACAATAACCAAATATTAACAATAACCAAATATTAACAATAACCAAATATTAACAATAACTAAATATTAACAATAACCAAATATTAACAATAACCAAATATTAACAATAACCAAATATTAACAATAACCAAATATTAACAATAACTAAATATTAACAATAACTAAATATTAACAATAACCAAATATTAACAATAACCAAATATTAACAATAACTAAATATTAACAATAACCAAATATTAACAATAACCAAATATTAACAATAACTAAATATTAACAATAACTAAATATTAACAATAACCAAATATTAACAATAACCAAATATTAACAATAACCAAATATTAACAATAACTAAATATTAACAATAACTAAATATTAACAATAACCAAAAAGCGCCCGACTATAATCAACTCAAACCACTTCTTGAAATGCCATCACCCTTTAATTCGAAATCTCAGAGGCGGATAATTAGAATGTTTTCCTCATTCAGCAAATTTATTGAAAACGCCTAACAAAATATTTCCATTGAATCACAATGAAGAATTTCCACTATCACTTTAAACCAATTTACAAGATGCTAAACTAAAAACCGTTGACCCTAATAAAGAATTTAAGTGGAAACTGGTGTCAGCCATTACTGTATCGTAGCAACTTTAAATCAAAAAGGTCAACCCGTTGCATTTTCATCACGTACTCTAAACACTAATGAAATCTAACCTCATCCTGTCGAAAAGGAAAGCTGCTGCTATAGTTGAATCTCTGTGTAAGTGAAGTCACTTCATACTCGGCAGATACTTTCAGGTTAGAACTGACCAAAAGGGAATTAGTTTAATACTGGACAATCCTAGAAAATCTAAGATAAAAAACGATAAAATATATCAGTGGCGCATCAAACTCTCCCAATTAATGTTCGCCATTACTTATCGCTCCGGAACTGAAATACTTTCGCCGATTTATTCACACGTATCACTACCCTCATTTATGGTTTGCAAGATCTTCATAATTTATATCTTTCATTATGTCACCCTCGAGTTACACGCCTCTTTCATTTTACTAGAGCAAGAAACCTCCCATTCTCTTTAGACCAAGTCAGCAGTGTAACAAATACCTGTACGTCTTGCCCGTATTTGAAACAAAACGTCATGACCAGTAGTAAAGAAAGACTCATAAAACCAATACTGCCATTCCAATGACTGAATATCGAATTTTAACGAGCTGTACCATCATCTATACGTGGTTACAAATGTTTGTATTTTACAGTAATTGACGAATTCTCCCGCTTCCCATTTGCCTTTCCCTGTAAAGATATGACCAGCAAAACCTTCACTCATTTCCTGAATAATTATTTTCGATCTTTGGTATGTTAGATTTGAAACACTCTGATCGGGCTACCGATTTCCATCGCAGTGGAAACCATAAACAATCTGTAGAAAAGGTAATTGAATCATGGAAAACAAGTAAATAGTACCCGAAAGGTAACAGACAAGGAGAGAAGCTAAATGTCACCCTATGAAAAGCTTTTCAGGTAACTTTATATAATTGTAACATGCTACTCCCCAATTGGGAAAACGTTCTAACCGATACACTCTACTCGATCCGATCACTACTCTGCACTTTAAATAATGTTATCCCTAGGATAGAAAATTCAAATAAAGCTGGAAATCCACTTCTGGGTCCTTTATTCTATGTTGGGCTAAGCCGGGACCTGTATACATCAGATATCATCACAAATCAAGTAAGAACGACTCACCTATACCCTCACACTCTTATAAACATATATCCTCACTCTGCCCATGTGGCGTCGAAACAAACGTCAATGTGCCAGATATAGCCTCAAAATTAACTAGTGACAATACCATTTGTATTATCCTTAGAAACTCGGCAACACATCCCAATTGACAACATATAACCACAAAATCACATGCGTTACATGTGAGAGAATCCTAGTATCTGAGCAAGGAACTGACTGTCCTAGTAAAATTAATGCATGAAGTGAGACCTACGCAGTGGCGTAGCTAGACCTTTTGCCGCCCGGGGCGGTAGTAAAATTTGCCGCCCCCCCCCCCGGCATTTGGGTGCCCGGAAAATTCGTCCATGGATAATTCGCCCATGGATAATTCGTCCATGGAAAATTTTTGCTAGGTAGGAAAACTGGTCCATTATTATTAAGTTAACATTATTCTTAATTTTCATACCTTGCGAAAATTAGTTCTACGGTATCTAATTTTCCTAAATTCAATTAAATTAAAATGAAAATATGAAAACTGATTTTTAATATTTTTTATTCATTTGAGATTTTATCTGTTTTCCTTTTGTTTTAAGTAGATGGTGGGGGTTGCCCGGGGTGATTTTGTCCGATCCTCCAGCTAGCAATTGTAAAGTTTACAAGGAGTTATAAAAAGTATGCTACAAAAACAAACGTTTGGACAGTAATAAAATTAATGAATTCAAACTTTCGCATCTAATGTTATTTCCTCTTTGATGTCGGTGTATATACGCCCAAATATCGGATTTAAAAAAGCACCGATACAAGACGTTTTTTCTCTTCGGAGGGCTCGCCCTCTTAATAATAACATTATGAAGACAAAGAAAAGAAAACTACATCGGACTATTCTCTCCTTGATACATCCATGTTATTTGGCGAAAATTCGGACTTTAACAACAACGACAAAAAAGTAAATAAAAATGATTTTATCATTTCATAACATTTTCAGGTTTTCAAATGTTCTCATTTAAATTTATTATTATATAAAATTATAGTATAAAATTTCATATTTTTTGTTAACTTTTGTTTTTTTAAATTTTTTTCTCTACTTTCTATTTTTACCCTCTCAAAATGCCGCCCCCTCAGGTGTGCCGCCCGGGGCGGCCCGCCCCCCTCGCCCCCCCCCTAGCTACGCCAGTGGACCTACGCCAAATCTGTATCGATGTCTTCCAGAGTGCAGATGGCTCCTGATAAATACAGGGACTTTGCAACTTAATAGAGATCACCCCTTCCTTCTTTCTTAGTACAACTTGAAGAAAAACGGCTATAAAATAAACAAACTCTTTTCTCATTGTTTCTGGGAGGGAAAGATGTAATAAATTAAACAAGTCGTTCTCTATTAAGTATTATAATAAGATTAACGAATGACACCAAATTATCTCCCCTTTTTCGCGAGGTAAATAATCAGGAATACCGCAATCTTTAACTTGATTTAATGTGTGTAATTGTTTGTTATTAAAACCTTCATTACGGTTCATCTCTCTCAGCGTTTATCGTTTCAAAACACAAAAGTAAATCTGATATGTTTATTTAGGCTCTTTCGCTTCTTATACTATTAAAATTCCGATCGATTATAATATATTTTGTTCAGATTTTATAAAATGAAATATGATGCAAGATAACAAAAAAAAATATTATCCATCATATTTTTTACGAAACCCACATTTTGAAAATTAATTAATCTAAAACTAAATAAATATCAGAAAATTTCGTTGAAATCTGACCATGAGTTGATTTTTGATAGATTTATCAAACACATGGGTGCTAGTTTGTACAAAATGGCCACCACACAAGAACATTAGGTGCAATTTTAGTTAAAGGCCGATGCAGTTAATTATTTTCATGTAAAAGCATTATTTTGTACTTACTCAGTCATATCTTATCTCTCACGCCACGAAAAAGAATGTAAAAATATCAAGCAGAACTTTAATTAGAACGATTTTTCCATTTCGATGTACAGCCTGTATTTGTGCCCGAGCCGACATTTTGGGCTGTGAGCGGTCGGTAGAATAGACAAGAGCATTAACGGCGACACTTATCTGCCCTTAGTTAGCTAACCGGCCACTAACCGGCCACTCCGAAAATGACAGACTCGACATTTCATATCGCCCTTATGAAAATGGAAAAATCGTTCTAATTAAAGTTCTGCTTGATATTTTAAAATTCTTTTTCGTGGCGTGAGAGATAAAATATGACTGAGTAAGTACAAAATAATGCTTTTACATGAAAATAATTAACTGCATCGGCCTTTAACTAAAATTGCACCGAACATTGTTTTAAGGCGTCGATAATGTAAACACGATTTTAGTTTCTCATTTTCATTATTTTTGTACGCTGCAAAAATGTTGAACAATAATTAGCAGTTTATTTTATGGTTCGCATTTTGACTGGTATGAAATTTACGATAATAATATTAATCTATATTAAAGTTACATCGTGTTTAATATAAGAAGTAAATTCTATGGTTGGCTTTCGATGTTCGTAATGTTCAGAAAGAGGTCATGTTTCTATATATTAGGTTAACTTCAACGTGTCAATGTCCCAATCATAGTTCTGAATCGGCGATTATATTTGCATCTCTTATGTCATGAAAGACATCCATGAAAATCTGCATGGGGTAGTTCATCGCATTATGTCTTTTTTGAGTTTGAGTTAGTTATTCTTAATTTAAAACTGTTATTTTTTGTGAAGAAGTTATAAAAAAAATCGTCTCATAATCTAAAAAGTAGCAAAAGAGGACGAGTTTACAAAGGTTTTCCGGATTTTAAATTAAAAAGACGGTCGAGCGAGAAAAGAAACTTCAGAGAAAAACCAGCAGATTCATGATCTGCAAATTATCTTTTAAATAAACCAACCAATTCACAAAATGCATTTTACTTTCGCTTCACCCAATAAATTTCTCCATCCACAATTGTCCTTCTTTATCTCAGCATGGGGCTAGAGTAATTACCTTTTCCTTAAAATGATTTTACAGTTTCGATAAACATTCCTTCTCACTGCAATACGACTTATTTGTTAATATTGCAAATACAACTTTGTCGTTGCCATGTAAAACACTTTCCTGGTTTTAATAACTTGTTTCTTTCGTTTTCTACGGGCATCTTTTACGAGACTCAGCAGAGTAAAAACGCTAAAAAAACAAATATACAACAAATAAAAGTAACTGTCGTCGATAAAAGTTAATTTAAAACTGTCCTGTGATATTTGTTTGTATTTTTAAACCGTTCCAACTGCTATTTATTAGAAATCAATAGTTTTGTAACACGAACTTGCAAATACAAAATGGTGCTTGCTCGTAAGAGAGTGAGTAGAAGACGCCATCTTGTCTAGAAAAAAGTACTAGTTGAAAATGAACAAGAATTTTTTTTTACATCTAATAAAAACCCATTTATAGTACGTAAAAATATAAACAAATATCATAGGTAAGTAGACAAATATCTCTTCTCGACGTAGGTTAAACTCACTTGTTGCATATTTATTTTTATAACCCCGTTCTCGTTAGTTTTTTGGACCCCGTTCGCGCCTCTGCTGAGCGTCGTAACATATACCCCAATTCTAACAACGCATTCACTTCCCCTTCACCAAATAAACTCCTCTCTCCTCCCACGCTTTACCTTCTTGATCTCAGTATGAGCTTGATGTAATTACTTTTTCATAAAACGATTTTAAGTTCATTTTGTGTAAGAGTATTTAGCAAAAATATGGAATCGACTTTTTTATATGAAAAGCAAAAAAAATGAATACAGATTTTTATTCAAATAAATTTTGAAAACAACATTAACTAAAAACAGATTTATTTTCGATATTTTACAAAAAAATGAATACAGATGTTTATTCAAATAAATTTTGAAAACAACATTAACTAAAAACAGATTTATTTTCGATATTTTACAAAAAAATGAATACAGAAGTTTATTCAAATAAATTTTGAAAACAACATTAACTAAAAACAGATTTATTTTCGATATTTTACAAAAAAATGAATACAGATTTTTATTCAAATAAATTTTGAAAACAACATTAACTAAAAACAGGTTTATTTTCGATATTTTACAAAAAATAAATACAGATGTTTATTCAAATAAATTTTGAAAACAACATTAACTAAAAACAGATTTATTTTCGATATTTTACAAAAAAATGAATACAGATTTTTATTCAAATAAATTTTGAAAACAACATTAACTAAAAACAGATTTATTTTCGATATTTTACAAAAAAATGAATACAGATTTTTATTCAAATAAATTTTGAAAACAACATTAACTAAAAACAGATTTATTTTCGATATTTTACAAAAAAATGAATACAGATTTTTATTCAAATAAATTTTGAAAACAACATTAACTAAAAACAGATTTATTTTCGATATTTTACAAAAAAATAAATACAGATGTTTATTCAAATAAATTTTGAAAACAACATTAACTAAAAACAGATTTATTTTCGATATTTTACAAAAAAATGAATACAGAAGTTTATTCAAATAAATTTTGAAAACAACATTAACTAAAAACAGATTTATTTTCGATATTTTACAAAAAAATGAATACAGAAGTTTATTCAAATAAATTTTGAAAACAACATTAACTAAAAACAAATTTATTTTCGATATTTTACAAAAAAATGAATACAGATTTTTATTCAAATAAATTTTGAAAACAACATTAACTAAAAACAGATTTATTTTCGATATTTTACAAAAAAATGAATACAGATGTCTATTCAAATAAATTTTGAAAACAACATTAACTAAAAACAGATTTATTTTCGATATTTTACAAAAAAATGAATACAGATTTTTATTCAAATAAATTTTGAAAACAACATTAACTAAAAACAGATTTATTTTCGATATTTTACAAAAAAATGAATACAGATTTTTATTCAAATAAATTTTGAAAACAACATTAACTAAAAACAGATTTATTTTCGATATTTTACAAAAAAATGAATACAGATTTTTATTCAAATAAATTTTGAAAACAACATTAACTAAAAACAGATTTATTTTCGATATTTTACAAAAAAATGAATACAGATTTTTATTCAAATAAGTTTTGAAAACAACATTAACTAAAAACAGATTTATTTTCGATATTTTACAAAAAAATAAATACAGATGTTTATTCAAATAAATTTTGAAAACAACATTAACTAAAAACAGATTTATTTTCGATATTTTACAAAAAAATGAATACAGATTTTTATTCAAATAAATTTTGAAAACAACATTAACTAAAAACAGATTTATTTTCGATATTTTACAAAAAAATGAATACAGATGTCTATTCAAATAAATTTTGAAAACAACATTAACTAAAAACAGATTTATTTTCGATATTTTACAAAAAAATGAATACAGATTTTTATTCAAATAAATTTTGAAAACAACATTAACTAAAAACAGATTTATTTTCGATATTTTACAAAAAAATTAATACAGATTTTTATTCAAATAAATTTTGAAAACAACATTAACTAAAAACAGATTTATTTTCGATATTTTACAAAAAAATGAATACAGATTTTTATTCAAATAAATTTTGAAAACAACATTAATGAAAAACAGATTTATTTTCGATATTTTACAAAAAAATGAATACAGATTTTTATTCAAATAAATTTTGAAAACAACATTAACTAAAAACAGATTTATTTTCGATATTTTACAAAAAAATGAATACAGATTTTTATTCAAATAAATTTTGAAAACAACATTAACTAAAAACAGATTTATTTTCGATATTTTACAAAAAATGAATACAGAAGTTTATTCAAATAAATTTTGAAAACAACATTAACTAAAAACAGATTTATTTTCGATATTTTACAAAAAAATGAATACAGATTTTTATTCAAATAAATTTTGAAAACAACATTAACTAAAAACAGATTTATTTTCGATATTTTACAAAAAAATAAATACAGATGTTTATTCAAATAAATTTTGAAAACAACATTAACTAAAAACAGATTTATTTTCGATATTTTACAAAAAAATGAATACAGAAGTTTATTCAAATAAATTTTGAAAACAACATTAACTAAAAACAGATTTATTTTCGATATTTTACAAAAAAATGAATACAGAAGTTTATTCAAATAAATTTTGAAAACAACATTAACTAAAAACAAATTTATTTTCGATATTTTACAAAAAAATGAATACAGATTTTTATTCAAATAAATTTTGAAAACAACATTAACTAAAAACAGATTTATTTTCGATATTTTACAAAAAAATGAATACAGATGTCTATTCAAATAAATTTTGAAAACAACATTAACTAAAAACAGATTTATTTTCGATATTTTACAAAAAAATGAATACAGATTTTTATTCAAATAAATTTTGAAAACAACATTAACTAAAAACAGATTTATTTTCGATATTTTACAAAAAAATGAATACAGATTTTTATTCAAATAAATTTTGAAAACAACATTAACTAAAAACAGATTTATTTTCGATATTTTACAAAAAAATGAATACAGATTTTTATTCAAATAAATTTTGAAAACAACATTAACTAAAAACAGATTTATTTTCGATATTTTACAAAAAAATGAATACAGATTTTTATTCAAATAAGTTTTGAAAACAACATTAACTAAAAACAGATTTATTTTCGATATTTTACAAAAAAATAAATACAGATGTTTATTCAAATAAATTTTGAAAACAACATTAACTAAAAACAGATTTATTTTCGATATTTTACAAAAAAATGAATACAGATTTTTATTCAAATAAATTTTGAAAACAACATTAACTAAAAACAGATTTATTTTCGATATTTTACAAAAAAATGAATACAGATGTCTATTCAAATAAATTTTGAAAACAACATTAACTAAAAACAGATTTATTTTCGATATTTTACAAAAAAATGAATACAGATTTTTATTCAAATAAATTTTGAAAACAACATTAACTAAAAACAGATTTATTTTCGATATTTTACAAAACAATTAATACAGATTTTTATTCAAATAAATTTTGAAAACAACATTAACTAAAAACAGATTTATTTTCGATATTTTACAAAAAAATGAATACAGATTTTTATTCAAATAAATTTTGAAAACAACATTAATGAAAAACAGATTTATTTTCGATATTTTACAAAAAAATGAATACAGATTTTTATTCAAATAAATTTTGAAAACAACATTAACTAAAAACAGATTTATTTTCGATATTTTACAAAAAAATGAATACAGATTTTTATTCAAATAAATTTTGAAAACAACATTAACTAAAAACAGATTTATTTTCGATATTTTACAAAAAAATGAATACAGATTTTTATTCAAATAAATTTTGAAAACAACATTAACTAAAAACAGATTTATTTTCGATATTTTACAAAAAAATAAATACAGATGTTTATTCAAATAAATTTTGAAAACAACATTAACTAAAAACAGATTTATTTTCGATATTTTACAAAACTGACCTCATAGAAAAAGAATCTCAACACGCTACAAATGCTGTACTTTTTAAATAAAACTTAATTTCACAAAAATTGTTAGAATAGAAATAAATGTTTTTGACTATAAGCGATTTTATTTAGACAAAAGAAACGGTTACAGCAAATATTTAATATGTATGAAAAATAAAAAACAATGCGTGCAAATATTCCCGTTTGCCTTAGGCACAAGGCCCGAATCGTTATGGGAGGGGGGTTCGTTGGTCATACAATTGGTCTATGAGCACTTTACCCATAGCTAGATTCTCTCACCAAAATACCTCATTCTCTCTGTGGGTTGGACCTACTTAGGTGATCCCCAATTTGTGTAAATATATATTTTATTTTCAAAATTCATTTTGGGGGAGTGGGACAATATTTACAATTTTTAAAAGTGAAATAAATATGAAAAAGGTTAGTAGTGCCCTCCCAACCCTCTGCTAAGTGGTAGACTGCTCACTGTTTTCCGGGTGTTCCGAAAACAAGTAGGTCAGTCTCTAATTGGGAGTGGGAATTAAGAAAGGGGGGTAAAAAATAAAGTGCACCTGGATGGGATGTGGGAACGGGTGGTGGTGTCCTCCAAGATGTACGGTGACCTGGGCTAAAACAAAGTGTGGGGGAGTGGGCATCTTTGGAGGCTCTCTAGTACCAAAAAACAGGGTCAGAACGCATTCACTCTACTAGCTAAGGGTCTTTGTTAAAATAATCTTGAGGGGTGGGTTCCGTAGAACCCAGGACCGCGTGTGCCATGCCTAAGCAGGGAACATGTGTTCATACCTGGCGCCTCGACGGATGCACAAGCTAGTGTCGTGCACCCACCTCCTATCGAACTCCGAGCGGTGTAGTCTCCTCCAATCGCATCTGATCTTCACTCTGAGCTGGTGCTTGAAGTAGACGATCAGATCACGATCGGAAACAGACTCAACCCCGTCAAGACGTGTAACCCACGTCACCATTCTTGCTACGGCTAGGATGGTTAGAAAAACCATTCTTTTCTCCCTAGGCCATGGCGGGGCTACGTTGTGGACAACCAATGCTTCTATAAACTAATGAGAAGTCATAGTTCATAAACCAATTAGAAACCAGCAACAGATTCAGTATTTAACTAGGTTTAAGTTAAGGATCGGCCTTGGCCTTTTGGCTAAGATCAAAGTGTAGTATCTGTTCCGATGGATACTACATCCCATAGACTGGTATTGTCTTGGCATTCGGGGCTTGATTTACGCCGGTCTATGGGTCTGTCCTGTTCAGTTCTAGGAGGTCCACCCTCCCAGGCTTCGCCTCCCCTCTTTGGGGAGGAGTAAGTTTATTGCTTACTGCCTGAGGCACCGCTACCGGGGAATGCCGACGGGGCTGCCCAGGCAATTTTTGATGGTCAGAGTGCTCACCTCTCGGGCGCTGGCTTTTGGGTCACATCTTACTTGTGGGAGTAGGATAAAACTGGCCTTCTGCCTAACTCCTGGAGAGGAGTAAATAATACTAGGTTTAACTTTACCATCTTTTCAAATCGATTCGTCACAGAATAACATTTTCATCAACTATTTATGTCTCATTAAAAATTAATAAAAATACTCGTTTTCCATCCAATATCAATAATATGCAATTTGTTTTACAAAAAATCATCAACTTTTTAAAGTATATTGTACAAATAGTAAATGTTACATTTTGTCGACAATATACATGACTGAAAGGAAACAAATAGACATTAATTTACGAATACAGAAAAAAATGCACGATTTTTCACATGCATTTTGGGATGAGATTATTTTATTTGATGAGAAAGTATTTGTTGTGGACCCAACAATGAAATAAAAGAACAACAGGTTTAGAGATAATAATAACGAATTGTATTGAACAGAGAAATTATACACAAGTCAGTGTTGGCAGTGCTAGTACCTAAATTAGCTACCAATGTTCTCTCGGCAAAAGCCGGTATTCATGGTAGCCGGTTGCTACCATTTAGTTATTATTAAAGGGTAGGTAGGTTCACCCACAACACCCCCCTTCCGAAACTCATTCCCCCGGAATCTCAAGGTATATCTTTTTCCTAGGATTCACCTCGAAACTCCCGGTTAATTTACGTTTTCTTGATGAACGTCTCTGTTCCGGAGGCATTTTTGGTGTTGGCAGCTCAAATGCGTCGTATAGATCTTCCATGATGGTCTCACTCTGATCCGATGGGCCTTCCCCTGGGTCGTCCGACATGCGACGACGCATTTGGTTAATGTGTTTTTTACAGGTGCCTCTAGGACCCTCTACAATGTACACCATCCGCCCCAATCTTTTTTGTACCTTTCCCACTTCCCACACGGTTTTGTTTCCATGGTGTTCCTGGAAGAACACCTTCTATCCATCCTTGTAACTCTTCTTTGGTGTCGTAATGTTGGTCGGTTTCACCTGTTTTGGTAAAAGTTTGTCGAATACCGACTTTATTTTTCTTCCAAGCATTACTTCCACCGGTGGTACTTGGGCTGGTGTGTTCTCGTTGGGTGTAATTCTATACACTTGAAGGAACTGCTGGAGTGCCTTTTCTCTCGGTGTGCCCGTCGATTTTTTTCAACGCTCTCTTCAAGGTATCAACAAATTTTTCTGCCTGTCCGTTTGACCTCGGATGGTAAGTCGGAGTGGTGATATGTTTCATTTGAAAGTCTTCACAAAATTCTTTGAACTCTCGTGAAGTAAAGTGTGTACCGTTGTCCGATACAACAATGTCCACCACTCCGAATCGGGCAAACAGTTCATGCAACGCGCATATCGTGGCATATCTGGTCATTTTGAGTAGCTGTCGACTATAATTAAATAGTAGAAGCCTTCCAATGGCCCCGCGAAATCTATATGAATACTGGACCATGGTTGCTCTGTCTTTGGCCATGGACAGTACTGAATAGGTGGTGCTTTCGCTGCCGATGCGCAGCCCGCACAGGCATTCACCTTCGTCTCTATGTCCCTGTCCATGTTTTTTCAATACACATAAGATCTCATTAGGCTCTTCATGCGTGTCGCTCCGGGACCCTTCATGGAAATCCTTCAGGATTTTTTTTTAGCGTAGCTGGGATTACTACTCGCTCCCGGTATAATAATGTGTCGCAACAGACTGAAAAAGCTTCTGCCGTTTGCTCATCGTCTGTTTGTAATTTATTTTTAATTTCGATAATAAAATAATCTTCTCTTGCCTCTTTTTGTATATCGCCAAGTGTGACTGGCAGCTCTTTTATTGTGTTACACAGTACTTTACTATAGTCATATTCAGACTGAAGGGATGCTATAACTGTATAGCGGTTCCGTGTACTTTGGGATTAGCCGCGATAAACCATCTGCGTGTCCTAGTCTTTTTGACGGTAAAAATTCCATCTCAAGTCATAATTTAACAGAATTATACCCCATCTCTGTATGCGGTTTGCTGTGTAGGTTGGCAAGCCTTTTTTTGATCCAAAGATGGTGATAAGTGGCTTATGGTTTGTTTGTAGGATAAAATGACGGCCGTGTAGATACCTGTGAAATTTGGTCATTGCGAACACAATACCCAACGCTTCTTTTTCAATCTGAGAGTATTTTTTCTCTGCAGGAAGTAAAGTTCTTGAAGCGTGCGCGATGGGTTTCATCGAGCCATCCAGCATTTTATGCAAAATGCACGCCCCAATGCCGTAGGAGCTGGCGTCACTTGCAACAATAGTTTTTAGCTCTGGATTAAAATGAGTAAGAAATAATTCTTAAGTTAACTTCGTTTTTAGGTTGTCAAATGCAGATTGACAGTCGGCGGACCATTCCCATTTACTATCTTTATTAAGAAACTCATTTAAGAGGGATCGCCATTTGTGCATACTGGGAATGCATTTTTCGTAATAGTTTGCGAGACCCAGGAAGCTTTGTAGTTGGGTAACATTGTTCGGTTCGGGCATATTCTTGATGGCTATAGATCTTTCTGGGTCGGGACGTCTTCCATTCTTATCAATGACATGTCCCAAGTATTTGATCTCTTCTAGAAAGAATTCACACTTTGACTCCTTGAGTGTAAAACCACAATCGCTTATCCTTTCGAATACTTTGTTTACGTGCTCACGGTGCTCCCTGACGTTCATACTTTTCATTAAGATATCGTCAACGTAGCCGATCGAAAAATCGAGCTCGCTCAACATCGTGTCGATTACCTGCTGAAAAATCGACGGGGCACCTTTAATTCCAAAAGGGAGACGATTGAACTTTAGTAGTCCTCTGTGTGTCGAAATACAGAGAAGCTTAGAGCTATCTTCCTCTACAGGTATTTGCAGATAGGCTTCACTCAAGTCAATTTTTTAGAACAGTTTTCCACCGTTTAATTTTGTGAAAACCTCTTCTGGAGTTGGCAGAGGATAGTGATAATCTTTCAGCGCATTGTTCAAACCGGTTGGGAAATCGGCACACACTCTGATCTCTCCAGATTTTTTCTTCACGTAGATGGTTGTGGCCGCCCATTCCGGGTAGTCAACTGGTGTTAAAATACCTTTCTCCACCAACCGATCTATTTCTGCATTAATTTTTTCAAGAGAGGCAAATAGTACACTTCGTTTTCTCTTATAAACGGGATTCTTATTTTCAATTAGTTCAAAACTCGCCTTCATTTTAGTACAGCGTCCTAATTCATTAGAAAACACCTTGGGGAATGACTCTTTCAAATCCTTCTTCAATTGTTCTGCTTCAGCAGAAAGGTTCTCTATTCGTTGACAATAGGCGAATCCCATAGCTGGAATTGCTGAATCCAATCTGAACCGAACAAATTTCCTGTATCTTTCATTACGAACATGCGTAATTTTAATGTCTCATTTTTTAGTGTCACTTTTGAAATGACTTCCCCATCAAAGTTTATTTTCTCTCCGGTTACCGATCGAGCCACTTTATCTGTGTGTAGCATAGTCGGTCTGCCGATCTTTTTACAGGTATTAATATTAATAATTGATAGGTCAGACCCTAAATCAAGCTGTAGTTTAACATCCTGATTGTTCATTTTTACCGTAACATACTTTCGTATGTTTAGGTTGCCACCATTAATTCTGGTTGTTTTATGTAACTTTTTTTTCTAGTGTTACTTCTGCAATGTGAGGCTTTGTGCCCATTTTATGGCATTTGTCACAATTTTTTCGTTTAAAAGGACACTTCTGGTACCAATGTAGGTCCCCGCAACCCCAACAAGGGTGGTTTGGCAATTTTTCATCCGACCTTTGAGGCAAATCCTTCCTGAATTTTTCCTTCGAAGAGTATGATTTTTTTGAAAAACGACGAACATTTTTAATATTAGAAATTGCTGCTTCCTCTATTTCTTTAGCTTCTTTTTTCTCGGAAATATGTCGTTGACAGCTTTCGGCCAGTTGTTGCAATGTTAAATTTGGCTCGGTTTCAAGTTTGCTTATTGCACGTCTTCTTAACTCTGCATCGTTTTGCGCGACGAGCCCTTGAACAAATATTAATACTTTGAAATTGTCCGCTGTCAAGGATGATAACTTAAAGTCGTCACAATGTTTATTGACGATCGAAGCAAACGTTGAGTAATCCTGGCTTTCTCTTCGCGTTAGGTTCATACATTTCCACCTTTTGTGGAATAAACTTGTTTTGGAGAAATATAGTTCCATTAACATTTTAATTGTTTCATTGAAAGATAGTTCGCCCGTTTTCTTCTGCAGAATATAATCGACAAATTATGTATGCTCTGCCGTACCTAGTCTACGAAGAACTAAACGAACCTTTTTCTTTCCCGACCATGTGCTACAATCAATGTCGAAAAAATCCTGATATCGACGGTACCATGATTCGAAGTTTAGGTCCTCTTCAGGCACATAGTTGAAGGTTTCTATAGCTGAACATATTGCATTTTGGTTGAACGCGTCGCTGTCGTAATTCGTCGCGTTTATCATTGCTTGTGCCAGCTGTTCAATTTTTCTCTCTGATTGAGTCTGTTGCTCTAATTGTACATTTTTTATTCCAATCAATTGTTCGTCTAAAGATTTTCATCTTTTCGCTTTTGTGCTAAATTCTTTTCCTCAAAATATTTCAACAAACTTATTTGCTGCGACTGAAATTCCTTCTGTTGAGACTGAAATTCCTTCTGTAGAGCAAGATGTTTTTCATCGTTTACCTTCTGTTGTTCTGATTGAAATTTAATCATCTCCAATATCTGTTTCAAGAAATCTGTTGTGCTCTGGTTATATGCTGAAAGCAAGAAGTGATACGAAGCAATGAGGAACAGAGGTCAAAGAAAGGACAAACAACAACACGATGTTACTTGTAGTTCGCCCCGGTGCAATAATAAGAACGATTACGTGCCCGGTGTTTGTTTATATATACAATCAGAAAGAACAAGGGAGATAATTACACATTACTATTGTTACAGTGCAAGGGAGATAACTGTTGTCATTTCCAAATGTACGATTGGATATTACACCTCTCTCTTTCTCAATTAAATGTACGCGTGCCCACGTATGGTAAGTACAGTCAAAGTATGTTTCACCGATTAAACAATTGTCTCAGTCAAGGAGGAATCGTTTTCTTTTCTTTCTTTTTTTTTAAAATACACAATTGCAAACTACTTACGTCGTCTGCAGGATGGGGGGGAATCGTCTTCCGATTCTTCAGAATCAGAATCTGTTTCTTCTTCAGGGGAGCTGACGGAATTTCTAAGACAGAAATAGAGACTTTACTCACTTATCTAACTATTTGATATAGTCCTCCAGGCGTATCGGCGGGAGTCGTTCCGTGTCGGATTGCGTCTTACCACTGGTGGATTACGTTTTGGTGTTACCGGTATGGGCGGTACATGCGTCTGGCCTTCGTGTCTGGAGTCTGAATTTTCCTGTTGTGGATATGAGTATAACTCATCTTCAGAGTCTGATTCTATATTTTCTCTGGGAAGATTATCTGGACTTATCCGCTTAAAGTGAGAGGAATCCCGGGTAACTTGGTAGTCATCTCTTTGTGCTGTCACCATGCTATCCTTTATGCCGATAATCGTCAGTTGATTCGGGTCGAACGGTGGGGATAGCTTGTTGAGACGTTTCTGCTTGACAAGTACTTTGTCACCTAGGCAAAGAGAAGAGGCCTTTGTCTTTCTTTTTGTGTTGGCATAGGTCTTCATTTTCCTCTTCCCTCGTGCATCATTCTCCACTATGTGAGTGTGAATCGACTTTGACATGGGTTCTTTCAGAACAGCAGGTATGCCGATTTTCATCTTCCTTCCAGTGAGGGCTTCGAATGGAGAAGTTTTGGTTGTACTGTGGGGGTGGCCTTGTATTGCCTTAGAAAATGGACTAGTTGGGTTTTCCAGTTCAGGCCCTCCACAGTGGTGGCGCGAACATACTTGTTTAGTGTTCTCATAAACCGTTCGACCTCTCCATTCGCCTCTGGCCACGCAGGAGTAACTCTTCTGTGGCGGATTCCTTCTTGGGTGGCAAAATCCTTGAATTCTTGCCCTTGGAAGGGGGGACCATTGTCAGTCTTGACAATATCGGGGTATCCTTGTCTGTCAAAGATTGCGTCGAGGCGGGGAATGACCACTTTTGCTGATGTCGAGGGGAGTATCCCTACTTCTGGGAATCTACTGTAGTCGTCGATGACGACTAGCGCATAATCTCCAGATGGAAAAGGACCTGCGAAGTCCAGGGAGATTTCAGTCCATGGGGCAGCAGGGAGTGGTGTGGTGCGTATGGGCTCACGGTGTGATGATGTTGAGTTGGTAGCTTGACAAGAGATGCAGTTACGCCCTGTCTTCTCCACCAGCTTGTCAATTCCATGGAACCAGACCTTTTTTGCTCATTAGCTGCTTCGTCTTAACAACGCCCTGGTGTGTGCGGTGGGTTATGTCTACGGTTCTCTTCTGCAGGGTGGACGGGACCACCAGACGGTGACCTCGAAGGATGAGACCATCATATGCAGATAGTTCATCTTTGACATGTGCGAGACAGGATAACTGAGGGTCGTTCCATTATCCATCTGAAAGTGAAATCATCACTTTCTGTAGCAAGGGGTCTTTTCCCGTGGCTAGCTTCATCTCTTCGAAGGTGATCGACTTGGTGAGCCACGTATCTTATATACGCCTCAGCTGAATTGTCTCTCTCCGGTTTGTGGTGAGGATGTCGGCTGAGGTAGTCGGCGGGGTTCTGGTCATCTTTTCCCGGCCGGTATACCAAGCTATACTCATATTGCATGAGGCGTAGGCGCCATCGTTCGATTCTGGATGTAGCTGGTTTGAGACTTTTTACAATATCGAGAAGTGGTTTGTGGTCAGTGGTGATGAACCTTGACCCATACAAATAAAGATGAAAATGCTCAGCAGCGTATACAACGGCTAGCATTTCTCTCTCCGTCTGCGAGTATCGCTGTTCAACATCTGTGAGAGCACGGCTGGCATAACACAAGACATTCCCGTCTTGTGTAAGCATTGCCCCTAGTCCAACGGGGCTCGCGTCTACCAGGATGTTTGTCTCCTTATTCTGATCGAAGTAGACCATAACTCCAGCTCCAGTCAGGGCCTTTTTTAATTTTATCACTGCTTTCTCTTCTGTCTCTGACCACCTCCATTCTCTGTCTTTTCTTGTGAGTTGTCGGAGTGGCTCGGTGACAGTTGCATAGTGCGGGATGAACCTGGCCACATATTGGACCATGCCCAGGAATGAGCGCACTTCTCCAACGTTGGTGGGCGATTTGCAGTTTGTAATTGCTGCAATTTTGTCTGGGTCTGGTGACACCCCTTTTTCGCTGAAGGTATGTCCAAAAAAAGTTATCTGTTTCACCGAGAAAAGGCACTTTTTCCTGTTTAGCCTGGCCCCGGCATTCTGTAGTCGTTCCAGCGTGGACCTCAAACTGGCATCATGTGAGGCTTGGTCATATCCGTAGACGATAATGTCGTCTGAGAGGTTTTTGACTCCTGGAATGCCCCTCAAAAGATCCGCAATGGCCTTTTGAAATATTTCAGAGGCTGCATTTACTCCGAACAAAAGTCTCTTGTATCGGAATAGTCCAGCATGTGTGGTGAACGTGGTGATGTATCTGCTGGACTCCCCCAGCTCTAATTGGTGGTACGCGCTCGACATGTTCAGCTTGCTGAACACCTTTGAGTGGTTTAAATTTGCCAACAAGTCATCCACGGTCGGCATGGGATGTTTGACCCTTTGTATAGCTTCGTTTGCTTTTCGCATATCTATGCAGATTCGCACGCCACTCGTTTTTTGGGGGACTATCACCACGGGACTTACCCAGGGGGTAGGTCCAGTAACATCCTCAATCACGTCCATCTCCTTGAGGCGTTTTAATTCCGACTCGACGTCCTTCCTCACGTGAAAGGGTATTCTTCGTTGTCTCTGTGTCACCGGTGGGATCGAAGTATCGATGTGCAGCTTAACAGTGGGTCCAGAAATCTTTCCCATCTTTCCATCGAATAATGAGGGGAATTGATCTGGGATAGATGTTGTCACATTAAACGTAAAATTAAAAGATATCATATCCAGTGCCTCAGCAGAGTGGGCACCGAGTAGATTTTGTAAATCGTGTCCGTTTTTCGTCGGTACTTTTTCTTTCTTTTTCTCTGCGTGTGTACTGCCTGCTGTCTCGTTTATTGTTATGTGACGACAGGGCATTAACCATCTCTTCCCGTTCAATGTCTGCGGCTCGTGTGCGAGCTAATTCAATTGCTCTGGTCTCGTCTAGCACTTGTTTGAGCGTGGAGTTGTCTCGTAGTGCCCTTCGTCTGACCTTAGAGGATGAACAGCCCTGGACGATCTGTGCGAGTATCTCCCGGTCTGTATCCATGAAGTCACACGTGGACGCTAATGTCCTCAATCTCACATGAAATGAGTCTAGATTTTCGTCGACATTCTGCGATGCGCGTCGAAATTTGAAGATCTCATAAGACATATTTCTTTGCGGTGTCAAATAGTCGGTCAGTGAGTTCTTTGCTACTTCGTATGTGTTTGGTATCTTTGATCCATCCGATTCGACGGTTGCACCAACGCATTTTTGAATATCCGTGAAATTGTGGAAAATATCAAAAACTTCGTCACTTGCAAGGTGTAGCAAACACGCTTTTTTCCTATGGTCTCCTTGAATATCTAAAGCCACGAACACATTCTCAAGTTTCTCTAACCACTTTTGCCAACGATTTGCGTTAGTACTCGGATTTTCGTGGACGCTAAAACTTGGAATATTGGGTAATCCGTTGTAAGACATTTTTTTTTTAATTAAAAAAAAAATTGTGGATTTTTTTTTTAAATAAAAAACGTTAGCTCGTGTGTTTGATTACTGTGAGTTTTTTCGTTTGAATTCTCGTCGCCAGTGTTGTGTTCTGGTTATACGCTGAAAGCAAGAAGTAATACGAAGCAATGAGGAACAGAGGCCAAAGAAAGGACAAACAACAACACGATGTTACTTGTAGTTCGCCCCGGTGCAATAATAAGAACGATTACGTGTCCGGTGTTTGTTTATATATACAATCAGAAAGAACAAAGGGGGATAATTACAGATTACTATGTTACGGTGCAAGGGAGATAACTGTTGTCATCTCCAAATGTACGATTGGATATTACAAAATCTTCCATGATTAAAGAAATACTTTCTTAAAAAAGAATTAGTCACAAATAGTCCTTCACTATTTTTTTCTTTTCAAATGCTTACTGTTTAATAACAACTCAACCCCTTCTCATCACTGCGTCATTCGGGTCTCGAATTCGACCGGCACTTGCTAATCCCATTTTTTTTCTTTCAAAGTTTTTTGAAAAAAAAAACGATTTTATTAATCCGGCTTATTGGATGATTAATTTAACAAATTATTTGTATTTTTGTTCGCATCTGGAACTTTTTTTTCCAATAAGTCCGTTTGCCTTTCAGTGTAGGCTGAAAATGCAAAATAGCAAGTAATGGCTATATAAAAAATTGACTAGTTATTCAAGAAAGTAACTTGGTTTTACTTGTCAGATATTTTTTTTCGACTATACGATTTTACAGTGACAAGTCTGTTCGCAAAATACGTTTGACTATATCAGACACGAAAAAAGGTTTTTGTAGTATGGATTTTTTTTTCAAACCTTTCAGTTTTATAAGCACATCGTATTCCAAATTCATTTGTTGCACGAGGTAAAATCCCGTATTGAAATACGAAGAACACAAATAGTAAAATCTGTCTTACTTTTTTTTTCGTCCAGTAATTGTTTAAACTGGTTATTTCTTGTAAGGCAGACTCGTCCCAAAATTGAATGTATTCGATGTTTCCAATATCTTCCCGAAAATTGTAAAGCACAGGGTTTTTTGGGGGTTTTTTCAAACGGGTAGATTTTTTTTCGAAGGTTGACCGTGTTGTAGACACTGGTTTATCACTCACAGGTTTCTCGAAAATATGCTTTAAAAGTATGTTAACATGCAACGTAGTTGATTTTTTAACAAAAGAAGACACAAATACTTATTAAAAAAATGTTTCTCTTCAGAATGCGTTCGAATATGTTATAACATATGTTGTTTAATTGTAAGAGAAAAGCATTATATATCACAGGAATATAATTACTCTTCAGTATGCATGTACATCTCTAGAAACATATAGGATTTCGTGGTAAAATAAGAGCCATATAAATTATAAGAATATAGTTAATCTCCAGTTTGCATGCGCATATGTCGTAACATATATGATTTCTTTGTAAAGCAAGAGGTACATACTTCACAAGAATATAGTTGTCGAAACATACATTCTTCCTTGTGAAACAAGAATCGCATATTTCACAAGAAAATTGTTTCTCTCCAGTATGCGTTCGAATATGTTGCAACATATGTTGTTTCTGTGTTCGTATATGTTGCAACATATGTTGTTTCTGTGTAAAAGAAGAGCTACATACTTTACAAAAATATGTTTTCTCTCCAGTATGTGTTCATATATGTTGAAACATACTTGTTTTGTGGAAAAGAACAGCCACATACTTAAAAATGTGGTGTCTCTCCTTTTTTGCAGTCAATAAGAAATCCTAACCGGCTTCTTCTCTCCAGTATGCTTTCGCATATGCGTAAACATAGTTGTTTTATGTGTAACAGAAGAGCCACAAACTTCACAAGAAAATGGTTTCTCTCAAGTATGTTAGCGCATATGTTGCAACATATGTTGTTTCTTTGTGAAAGAAGCGCCACAAATTTGACAAGTGTGTGCTTTCTCTCCAGTATGCGTTCGCATATGTTGCAACATATTTTGTTTCTGTGTAAAAGAAGCTCGACATATATCACACGAATATGGTTTCTCTCCAGTATGCATTCGCATATGTATTAACATATGATGTTTTCGTGCAAAAGAAGATCCACATACTTCACAAGAATATGGTTTCTCTCCAGTATGCGTGCGCGTATGTTGCAACATACTAGATTTATGCGTAAAAGAAGTGCCACATACTTTACAAGAATATGGTTTTTCTCCAGTATGCGTTCGCATATGTAGCAACATATTATGTTTTCGTGTAAAAGACGAGCCACATACTTCACAAGAATATGGCTTCTCTCCAGTATGCGTTCGCATATGTCGGAACATACTTGTTTTATGTGTAAAAGAA
This sequence comes from Sepiola atlantica, assembly GCA_963556195.1. NCBI lineage: Eukaryota > Metazoa > Mollusca > Cephalopoda > Sepiida > Sepiolidae > Sepiola > Sepiola atlantica. Next base: position 13,344,692 of record OY744549.1, on the reverse strand, counting down.
GAGCCACATACTTTACAAGAATGTGATTTCTCTCCAGTATGCGTGCACGTATGTTGCAACATATTAGATTTCTGTGTAAAAGACGCGCCACATACTTTACAAGAATATGGCTTCTCTCCAGTATGCGTTCGCGTATGTCGTAACATATTGTGTTTCTGTATAAAAGAAGTTCCACATATTTCGCAAGTATGCGGTTTATCTCCAGTATGCGTCCGCATATGTTGCAACATATTTTGTTTTTGTGTAAAAGAAGATCCACATACTTCACAAGAATATGGTTTCTCTGCAGTATGCGTTCGCATATGTTGCAACATATTTTGTTTCTGTGCAAAAGAAGCTCCACATACTTCACAAGTATGTGGTTTCTTTCCAGTATGCGTTCGCATATGTTGCAACATATGTCCTTTCCTTGTAGAAGAAGAGCCATAAATTTCACAAGTATGTGGTTTCTCACCAGGATGCGTTCACATATGTTGCAACATACTTGTTTTATGTGTAAAAGAGCCACATACTCTACAATAATATAGTTTATCTGCAGTATGCGGTTGCATATGTTGCAACATATTTTGTTTCTGTGTTAAATAACCTACACATACTTCACAAGAATATAGTTTCTCTTTAGTATTCGTTCACGTATGTTACAACATATGTTTGTTTCCATGTAAAAGAAGAGCCACATACTTCACAAGAATATAGTTTCTTTCCCGTATGTGTTCGCATATGTTGCAATATACTTTTTTGTGTAAAAGAAGTCACATACTCTACCAGAATATGGTTTTTCTGCAGTATGTGCTGTAATATGCTGCAACATATTTTGTTTCTGTGTAAAAAATGCACCACATTATCTACAAGAATATGGTTTCGCTCGAGTATGCAGTCGCGTATGTATCAACATATGTTGTTTTTTTGTGTAAAAGAAGTGCTACATACTTCACAAGCATTTTTTTTCTCTTTGGTATGTGATTGCATTAGAATAACCATTTGTAAAAGTAGAACCACATACTTTACAAGAATATAGTTTATCTCTAGTATCAGATTTGTTGTTCATGTTTTAAGTCGAAATATGTGACAGTTTTTAGTAAAATGTGTTTCTCTGTATTGTTCTATATTGTGTTGTAGTCTGAGAAATGGATTGAATTATAAGATATTTCCATCTTGTCAATGTTTATGGATTTAGAAATTTGTAAATCATTGAAGGGGTAATGACTAATATTTTTCTCATGTTTCAGTGAAAACATTACTTGTGTTTTCCTCCGTGTAGCAGTTCACTAGTAGATCTGTGGATTTGACATTAGGGAGGAATGATCTTTGATCTATGCAGATTGGTGAAAACAGAAAATAAATGATATATTCAGTGAGTTCTTATACACCTCATCCAGATGATATTTAAACGTTCGCAAATAACAATGTATAAATATTCTCAGAATTCGGTTCAATATAATTTACTAAATAATTAGATAGTTCTACAATTTTCTCAGTCATAATCAAGTGATACTTTCAGTTTTCACCATTAGCAGTATGCGTTTTTTAAAGTATTTTTGATGTCTGAAATTCTGAAATTTCAAAATATCTTTTAGTAAGATATTTACACATGTACATTAAGCAAAAGAATGTAAATCCATTCAAATCCAATGACACGTGTTATTCTCATGAATGCTTGATATTCTGCAAAATTAAAAACAATTAAAAGATAAATTCAAAGAAAATATTAATTGTATACAAATAAAAGTATTAAGCATTGTGGACTTAAAAGCGAAATTGAATTTATTATGTACAAGTTTATTAAGTCCCAAAATACAATGAGGATATTTGTGGCAATACTTATTCATTAATAAAAAGAATAAATTTCTTTTTTTTAATTGTACTTAATATCAACAGAACTTGAAATAAATCCGGCAATTCTTTTCCATTGGTCTTCGTTAAACAATTTAACTCATAAATATTTGAAGATACTAAAAAAATGAAGAATATTTAAAAATCACCAAAATTACCCACAAAGGGTGGATATGCCATAAAAGATAATAGTACTGGTACATTTTCTGACCAATGCAAAACTCGACTTTCATTCTAATCTCCAGGCTATTTATGTAAACAGCCAGAAGATGCCGAATCATAACAAATTGACACTATCAAACAAGAAATAATAATAAACCATTTAAAGTGAGAAGATAAAATATTTATTTGAGGAAGAAAATGTATTTTTTTACGAGAAACTTAAGCTTTTTTATCATTATTTTCTTTTTCTTTTGATGAATTGTTTTTTGTAATGGTTCAGCTTTTGAACCAGGTCGTTTAGATTGGTGTTAGTTTAGTGTTAGGATAAATTTAGGTTAGAGTACGTTTAGGGTTAGCTTAAGGTTATGATAAGAAAAACAATTTTTACTTTCTTTTTGGGTTAGGGTTTATGGTTAGGGTGAAAAAAGTCGTCTCAAATCTTACAGTTGTAACAGTCTATTTAGTAACTGATGAAGAAAGTGTTTATTCTTTAAACGTCAGTCACAGGTCATTAAAACAAGGTATTCAATATACACGTGACACATGTGTTTGACAATTGACATACAAAGTCCCCAATGAATCCACTTGTAATTGGCAGATACTATCCTCCTGATTTAAACGACATTAGGTCGACTGTGCAATGCATAACGGCTATTGTAACAATTATAAAAACGAGTAGTTCTTTGCATTGCTCACATTGAATACATCATTGAACGCAATGACGGTTGAAGTAAAATTTAAAAGTAATGACTGTTAGAGGAAAACTTTTAGGCAATTACGGTTCAAGGATAACTTGAAAGCAATGACGGTTGAAAAACGACTTTAAAGCAATTATGGTTTAAGGAAGACTTGAAAACATTGTTGTTTGGATGAAGAGTTGAAAGCACTGACGGGGAAAGGAAAACTTGAATGTAATTATGGTTAAAGAAAGACTTTGAATCAATGAAGTTTGAAAGAAGACTTGAAAGCAATGTTGGTTGAAGAAAGACTTAACAGCAATGACAGCTGAGGAAAGACTTGACAGCAATTACGGTTGAAGGATGACATAAAGCGATCAAAGGTGAAAGAGCTGTACTTGCCAATATTAAAACATATCTCAGTCGCATGATGACAGACAAATTAGAATAAAAACTGATACTATTGATTAGAAGTGCGGACACCAACAAATCCATTATTGAATAGATTGAGAAAGCAGAGTTCATGTGTCAGCGGTGCATGATGAAAAGAGTGGACTGCCTGATCTCCATATAAAAGGCACTAGTTGATTCAAGGTGGTTCTGAACCATAGTGAGCAAGACAATATGCTGGATTAACAAAAATATAACTGTTCAGGTTATTACTCTTGGCGATGTCATGCAGACATATAAATTGGTAAGTGAATTGGTGATTGTAATTTAGGTCCTGATAATGAGTAAAAGCCTGATTGGGTTTTAGCTCCTGATGGAAATAGAAGCTCCTGGCAGTATATCTACCTCTAAGTCAGGAGACTTGCAAGTTATTGATGAGCCAGTTTCTGTGTGTGTTGATGTATGAGTACTTGTTGCTGAAGAGCCTGATATCGGTATATGGTTACAATATAAATGAAAGTGTAGCATCTAAAACCAAAATTTCTGAACATTTATCATAGTTTAAACGAATTACTATATTGATGCATGAAATAATTAAAGTGAGTGAAATCTAAAGCGAATAATGCAATAGTCTTATAACCAGACAACAATCTCAAAAACGCAATCTCGGTATATGGCTACAATATAAATGAAAGTGTAGCATCTAAAACCAAAATTTCTGAACATTTATCATAGTTTAAACGAATTACTATAATTGAAGTCTGAGGATTGGATGGTTTTATTTACTCCTCCCCAGGAGTTAGGCACAAGGCCAGTTTTATCTTACTCCCACCAGTAAGATGTGACCCAAGATCGGGTCGAGAAAGTGGGGGTTAAAAAGCCAGCGCTCGAGAGGTGAGCACTCTGGCCATTTAAAAATTGCCTGGGCAGCCCCGTCGGCATTCCCCGGTAGGGGCGCCTCAGACAGTAAGCAATAAACTTACTCCTCCCCAAAGAGGGGAGGCAAAGCCTGGGAGGGTGGACCTCCTAGAACTGCACAGGACAGGCGTGAAGTATCCATCAGAACAGATACTACACTTTGATCTTAGCCAAAAGGCCAAGAATTGGATGGTTTCCTATTTTGAAACGAGCTTTAAGATGTCCCAAACATTCTTATTACTAGAAAGGATTTTGTTTCCCTGTGAGAATTCAGTGTAGATCTCTTCCCTCCGAGTACACATCAGCATACTAAGCGAAATGCACGTGCAGAGTCAGAAGGATAAGATGACTTGATGGATAATTCCCCACTAATATATTTTAATGAAGACCGTCAGCAGTGTAAGTCGAGCACATCTATGCCAAAGACAATAGATTCATATCTAAACGAAAACAAAAGAAACGGTAAATTGTGTTGTAGAATTAAAAGTTTTTTTTTATCCAGGTTTACTAATGCATCCTTTATTTTTAAAATAATTGATAAATACTGAAATGTTCCTTTAAATCATGCAATATGTTCAGTTTTTAGATGTTTTATGTAGCATCTCCAAACCGTTTTTTTTTAATGTATTTTAGGCCGTTACATTCAAGGTTAGGGTACATAATAACTAGGTACGTGCAAAAATGGCCGTCTCTTGTACGGACTATGCTTATTAAAAACGCTTATCATTAATTATTTAATTAGTTTCCGTGTAAACTTTATTGTGTTTGAAAGGTAAAAGCCTAAACTTAATCTCTAAACGAAAAAAAACCTGCATATTTAGGTCTGAATATTAAGTGAATTTTGAACTTTGAAAAAATTACTTGTAAAAATCCCTTGAAAGATACAGTTTTTGGGAACTATGTCAAAGATAATTATTAAATTAAAGTCATAAGATACTGAATTAAAAATTAAAAATTCCCACGTTTTACTAAAAATTAGACAAAATTAACCCCTCCCAAAAGTCATAAATTAGTAAAATCCGGCATAACTTAACCATTAAACGACTTTGTTTACCAATTGACTATCGCTATGCAAAATATATGGAAGACAAAAATGTCATAATTTATCATTTTTAACTTTATTTTCTAAAAATGGTTTTGCAATAGTTTATAGAAGTTGAAAAATTATTATCCATTAATTTCTTTAATCGTTTTAAGGTTATAAACAAATTTAAGTACCCTTATTTTGTTGTAATAAAAAAAGAAAATGATTATGTGATTACAATATTTGTGAGTGTACGCAATTAAGATCTTAGTTTATTTCTAACTAAACAGGTTCATATTTAACTTGGTATTAGTTTTTAATTTAGTAATACTCTGAAATTATTGATGACGTCTTTTTACCAATGTTTTTCCTTAGAATTGAAATAAAATAAATTTTTAATTTAAAAAATTATTTTTACGTTACAAACTGCGTCAATTTTATCAATTTTTTTTACATGACTTTAACTTTAGTTACTCGATTTATTCTTGACGTGTCGTAACGATAAATTACATTGATTCTTTTTTAAATAAAGTGTATTTTTTAATTTTAAGTGTGAAAAAGTTAATTAAAGTCAATGACTACACTGACAATTTATTCATTGAAAAAAAATGTTTAAACACATATTTCTTGATAAACAGAATTCAATTTTAAAAGAAAATGTCATGTTTGAATTCTCTTTTTTTATTAATAAATAATTGTGTTTAACTTTTTAAATATTTATTAATGAAAAAAAGACAAACCAAATACAAACTTTTCGAAATTATTGACGATGAATTGTGAAATTAACGAAATTGTTGAATCTCTAAAAATACAATTTTTATGGCGGTGTAAAAGTGAGTGGTTGTTGGAAGGCTAATCCAACCTGGTTATTACAGAACGGGGCTATCATACCTATCCAAGTTCATCATTAGTAGAAATTATCCAATTTTAAAAATTCTTTTTTCCGTTAAGTACTTGGTTCACAAATTTGTCAATTTTTGGTTTATTTTCAAGATTATAAAAAAAATTTCTTGCGCTGATAATGCCACGTTCATGTATGAAAGGGAAATATAATTATGTCGCATTTTTTATTTTCCCAGAAACTCTAATCATTAAAATCACATGAAATATTTTTTCCAATTATATTATTTTTTGGTGAAAATATTGATTAAACAATGCTTTATTCAATAATAATTTCACGAATTCAAAAAATTAATTGTTCTTCGAGTGATAGTGATTTTGTTAACACGGTATTTAGGGGCCTTTTTCGTAATATTTACAAAATATTTTTTAACATTTTTTTTAATTTTTAACATCTACAATGCTTTATTTTCATGAAAAAAAAAATTAATGCATTTTTTTTTATTAATATATAAAAATATAATTTTAGTAAAAGTGTATTTTGTTTTAAAAAGATAATACATTTTGACTAAGCTTAAAAAAATAATAGGTGTTGATTAATAAATATTGAAAATCTCATTAAAATGGGTTGATTTCCTGAATTTTAGTGAATTTTTAAGTGGGGGTCAAAATGTTTTTACATTTTGGGAGTCTGCTATTGATTTTGGACGTACCGAGTAATAACTAAACTACGCATTTGCAACGGTTTTCAATGTAAAAAAATTCTTCACGGCACTAGAAGAAAGACAAAAAAAATATAAAAACGCTAAAGAAACAAAAAACTATAAAAACGCTAAAGAAACAAAAAATATAAAAACCCTAAAGAAACAAAAATATAAAAACGCTAAAGAAACACAAAAATTATAAAAACGCTAAAGAAACAAAAAAATATAAAAACGCTAAAGAAACAAAAAATATAAAAACGCTAAAGAAACAAAAAATATAAAAACGCTAAAGAAACAAAAAAAATATAAAAACGCTAAAGAAACAAAAAAATATAAAAACGCTAAAGAAACAAAAAAATATAAAAACGCTAAGGAAACAAAAAAAACTATAAACAAGCTAAAGAAACAAAAAAACTATAAAAACGCTAAAAAAACAAAAAAAAATTTTAAATGCTAAAGAAACTAAAAAACTATAAAAACGCTAAAGAAGCAAAAAAAATATAAAAACACTACAGAAACAAAAAAACTATAAAAACGCTAAAGAAACAAAAAATATAAAAACGCTAAATAAACCAAAAAAACTATAAAAACGCTAAAGAAACAAAAAACTATAAAAACGCTCAAGAAACAAAAAACTATAAAAAAGCTAAAAGAAACAAAAAAACTGTAAAAACGCTCAAACAACAAAAAAATATAAAAACGCTAAAGAAACAAAAAAATATAAAAACGCTAAAGAAACAAAAAAACTATAAAAACGTTAAGGAAACAAAAAAAACTATAGAAAAGCTAAAGAAAAACAAAAAAAACTATAAAAACGCTAAAGAAACCAAAAAAATTTAAAAACGCTAAAAAAACAAATAAACTATAAAAACGCTACAGAAACAAAAAAAATTTAAAAACCCTAAAGAAACAAAAAAACTATAAAGAAACAAAAATACTATAAAAACGCTAAAGAAACAAAAATATATAAAAACGCTAAAGAAACAAAAAATATAAAAAGGCTAAAAGAAACAAAAAAACTGTAAAAACGCTCAAACAACAAAAAAATATAAAAACGCTAAAGAAACAAAAAAATATAAAAACGCTAAAGAAACAAAAAAACTATAAAAACGTTAAGGAAACAAAAAAAACTATAGAAAAGCTAAAGAAAAACAAAAAAAACTATAAAAACGCTAAAGAAACCAAAAAAATTTAAAAACGCTAAAAAAACAAATAAACTATAAAAACGCTACAGAAACAAAAAAAATTTAAAAACCCTAAAGAAACAAAAAAACTATAAAGAAACAAAAATACTATAAAAACGCTAAAGAAACAAAAATATATAAAAACGCTAAAGAAACAAAAAATATAAAAAGGCTAAAAAAAACTAAAAAACTATAAAAACGCTAAAGAAACAAAAAAACTATTAAAAAGCTAAAGAAACAAAAAAACTATAAAAACGCTCAAGAAACAAAAAAATATAAAAACGCTAAAGAAACAAAAAAAACTATAAAAACGCTAAAGAAACAAAAAACTAAAGAAACAAAAATACTATAAAAACGCTAAAGAAACAAAAAAATATAAAAACGCTAAAGAAACAAAAACTATAAAAACGATAAAAAAAACAAAAAAAAAACTATAAAAACGCTAAAGAAACAAAAAAACTATAAAAACGCTAAAGAAAGAAAAAACTATAAAAAGGCTAAAGAAATAAAAAAAAAATATAAAAACGGTAAAGAAACAAAAATACTATAAAAACGCTAAAGAAACAAAAAATATAAAAACGCTAAAGAAACAAAAAACTATAAAAACGCTAAAGAAACAAAAAAACTATAAAAACGCTAAAGAAACAGAAAACTATAAAAAAGCTAAAGAAACAAAAAACTATAAAAACGCTCAAGAAACAAAAAAAATTAAAAACACTACAGAAACAAAAAAACTATAAAAACGCTAAAGAAACAAAAAATATTAAAAACCATAAAGAAACAAAAAACATAAAAAAGCAAAAGAAACAAAAATACTAAAAAAACGCTAAAGAAACAAAAAAATATAAAAACGCTAAAGAAAAAAAATGTATGAAAACGCTAAAAAAAACAAAAAAAAACTATAAAAACGCTAAAGAAACAAAAAAACTATAAAAACGCAAAAGATACAAAAAATATATAAAAACGGTAAAGAAACAAAAATACTATAAAAACGCTACAGAAACAAAACAACTATAAAAACGCTAAAGAAACAAAAAACTATAAAAAAGCTAAAAGAAACAAAAAAACTGTAAAAACGCTCAAACAACAAAAAAATATAAAAACGCTAAAGAAACAAAAAAATATAAAAACGCTAAAGAAACAAAAAATATAAAAACGCTAAAGAAACAAAAAAACTATAAAAACGCTAAGGAAACAAAAAAAACTATAGAAAAGCTAAAGAAAAACAAAAAAAACTATAAAAACGCTAAAGAAACCAAAAAAATTTAAAAACGCTAAAAAAACAAATAAACTATTAAAACGCTAAATAAACAAAAAAAATTTAAAAACCCTAAAGAAACAAAAAAACTATAAAAACGCTAAAGAAACAAAAATACTATAAAAACGCTAAAGAAACAAAAATATATAAAAACGCTAAAGAAACAAAAAATATAAAAACGCTAAAAAAAACTAAAAAACTATAAAAACGCTAAAGAAACAAAAAAACTATTAAAAAGCTAAAGAAACAAAAAACTATAAAAACGCTAAAGAAACAAAAAAAACTATAAAAAAGCTAAAGAAACAAAAAACTAAAGAAACAAAAAGACTATAAAAACGCTAAAGAAAAAAAATATATAAAAACGCTAAAGAAACAAAAACTATAAAAACGCTAAAAAAAACAAAAAAAACTATAAAAACGCTAAAGAAACAAAAAAACTATAAAAACGCTAAAGAAAGAAAAAACTATACAAACGCTAAAGAAATAAAAAATATATAAAAACGGTAAAGAAACAAAAATACTATAAAAACGCTAAAGAAACAAAAAATATAAAAACGCTAAAGAAAAAAAAAACTATAAAAACGCTAAAGAAACAAAAAAACTATAAAAACGCTCAAGAAACAAAAAAATATAAAAACGATAAAGAAACAAAAAAATATAAAAACTCTAAAGAAACAAAAAAAATATAAAAACTCTAAAGAAACAAAAAAAACTATAAAAACGCTAGGGAAACAAAAAAAACTATAGAAAAGCTAAAGAAAAACAAAAAAACTATAAAAACGCTAAAGAAACAAAAAATTTTTAAAACGCTAAAGAAACAAAAAACTATAAAAACGCTAAAGAAACAAAAAACTATAAAAACGCTAAACAAAAAAAACTATAAAAACGCAAAAGAAACAAAAAATATAAAAACCCTAAAGAAACAAAAAATATAAAAACTCTAAAGAAACAAAAAATATAAAAACCCTAAAGAAACAAAAAATATAAAAACGCTAAAGAAACAAAACAACTATAAAAACGCTAAAAAAAGAAAAAAACTATAAAAACGCTAAAGAAACAAAAAATATAAAAACACTAAAAAAACAAAAACTATAAAAACGCTAAAGAAACAAAAAAATATAAAAACGCTAAAGAAACACAAAACTATAAAAACGCTAAAGAAACAAAAACACTATAAAAACGCTAAAGAAACAAAAAAATATAAAAACGCTAAAGAAACAAAAAAAATATAAAAACGCTAAAGAAATAAAAAATATATAAACCCTTAAGAAACAAAAAAACTATAAAAACGCAAAAGATACAAAAAATATAAAAAAACCTAAAGAAACAAAAAACATAAAAACTCTATAAAAACTATAAAAACGCTAAAGAAACAAAAAAATATAAAAACCCTAAAGAAACAAAAAAACTATAAAAACGCTAAAAAAACAAAAAAATATAAAAACGCTAAAGAAAAAATATATATAAAAACGCTAAATAAACAAAAAACTATAAAAACGCTAAAGAAACAAAAAAACTATAAAAACGCTAAAGAAACAAAAAAATATGAAAACGCTAAAGAAAAAAAAAAAATATAAAAACGCTCAAGAAACAAAAAAACTATAAAAACGCTAAAGAAACAAAAAATATAAAAACGATAAAGAAACAAAAAAACTATAAAAACGCTAAAGAAACAAAAAATATAAAAACGCTAAAAAAACAAAAACACTATAAAAACGCTAAAGAAACAAAAAAATATAAAAACGCTAAAGAAACAAAAAAATATAAAAACGCTAAAGAAACAAAAAAATATAAAAACGCTAAAGAAAGAAACAACAAAAAACAGCTGATTGGAGACGAATCTATAAAATGGACGTTCTTTGTTTACCTGCAAACTTGGAAGGTTGACTCATTTCTTTAACAAAATCAAAGGGACTCAAAACGGTTCGGATGCGCCCATGAAGTAAAAAAAATACCTCCCAAGAGCAAGTAAATTCAAGCAATACTTACTTTTTTATTATTACAATCTGCTTTCAAGAAAGAAACGATTATTAAATGTGTTAATTAAAACGAGTCGAGGTGATGGGTGGAGGTCACATTTAAGATGGAAACTGAAAAGCAGGTTCGCAGAAAATTAAATCTCTTTGGTGAATATTACGGGTAAAATTATTATCATTTTATTTAATGACAAAAACAATTAATAATTATGAAAAATTAGGCAAACCGGAATATTAACCGACGTAGTAAGTTAACAGCAAACGGTGTGGCTCGGATGTTGTCTTCCATAATATAAATTCCGGCGAGAGTTTCAGTTTCACAAATGTAGTTAATTTATTTGTTAAATTGTTTGGTGAAAGTACAAAATAGTTAACAAATCATCTCCTCAGATTAAGAATGTATTTCTAAATAATAAATCATTATTTAACCACGGTCCGTAAACTGCAGAAGTACCAAAACATTAAACCACCTATTTGATTACTTTTGTAAAATAAATTACTTAAAATAAAAATTTCTACAAAAGTTTTCCTCGAAAACACAACACAGAATCGCCGACGTCACCGATTTTGCGTTCTTTAAAAAAATCAAATCATAATAAAAATTTCTACAAAAGTTTTCCTCCAAAACACAACACAGAATCGCTGACGTCACCGATTTTGCGTTCTTTAAAAAAATCAAATCATCTTCGTAAGAAATATTAAATGGATTAGCGAAAAGGAAACAAATTGCTTTCATTGTGTTGTTGTAGACAGAATTAACGATTCTTTAAAATATTTTTTTACTTTTCTATCAATTTTTATTGAGTTGCACATTCTAAATACAAATTGTTAGTTAGCTGTTGTATGGTCACTGAATAAAGGAGATAGATCAACTGAAGGGATGTATAGATTTATTCGCCAATGTATATGTCTACCAGAACGTGTAGTGGTTAGGTGAGTGGGTAGGCATAACTGGGAAATATCCAAACATTCTACATCAGACAATTCAGGCAATGTTATAGTGGGTGGCACGTGGGGTTCCAGGGTGTCGTTTTCGGTATATGCTCGCTTAAGTTGGCCTTTTGGCTAAGATCAAAGTGTAGTATCTGTTCCGATGGATACTGCACGCCTGTCCTGTGCAGTTCTAGGAGGTCCACCCTCCCAGGCTTTGCCTCCCCTCTTTGGGGAGGAGTAAGTTTATTGCTTACTGTCTGAGGCGCCCTTACCGGGGAATACCAACGGGGCTGCCCAGGCAATTTTTAAATGGCCAGAGTGCTCACCTCTCGAGCGCTGGCTTTTCAAACCCCACTTTCGCTTCTCGGTTTCTGACCATCCTAGCCGTAGCGAGACTAGTGACGTGGGTTACACGTCTTGATGAGGTTCATGGGGTTGGATCGGTTTCAGATCGCGATCTGGTAGTTTACTTTAAACATCAACTTAAAGTGAAAATCAGATGCGATTGGAAGCGATTACACCGCATGGATTTCAATAGGAGATGGGTGCATGACACTAGTTTGTGCATCCGACGAGGCGCCAAGTTTGAGTTCGTGTTCCCTCCATAGTTATGGCACACGCGGTACTGGGTTCTACGGAACCCACCCCTGTAGACTTTTTTAATTAAAAGAGCAACTCTTAACTAGTAGGAATGAGAGATATCCTGTCCCTATATTATTTTTGCCAGCACTAGAGAGCTTCCAAAGATTCCCACTTCCATTGTTTTACTTTGTCCCCGGTCGCTTGAAACCTTTGGCATTACCATCTTGGAAGCCGCCATCCACCCCAGATCCCATTCCCGATGAAGTTATTTTTGAATACCCCTCTTTTAAGTACCCACTCCCATTTAGGGACTGACCCGCTTGTTTTCGGTCTTGGGCCGGAAAACAGCGGGTGGTCCAACACTTAGCAACGAGGGAAAGATTGGCCATACTAACCCCCCTTTTTATCATTTTATTTGGTTCTTTATTTTTCTTTCTTTTTGGGTGTTTTTAATATTTTTTCCCACTCCCACGATAATTATCATTTACAACGTCAATTTTTTGGGATATGTTAAGTAGGGATCCATCCACAGAGTGAATGCGGTATTTTGGTGCAAGAATCTGGTTAAGAGTAAGCAAAAGTTTTTATTTTGTGTTTTTGTTGTATTTTTTGTTGAAAATAAAAAATGTTAAAAGCTTGTCTCACTTATCCCCGACCTACATCCCGGGCGCTATGCCTAAGGTCTGGTGAGTTCCCAAGGTTTGTAAAATCTCCATCTGTAGATAAAGATGGAGGTTGTCCGAGGGAATTCACCGGCCTAAATAACTTCTCGACCCGATCTTGGGTCACATCTTACTTGTAGGAGTAAGATAAAACTGGCCTTGTGCCTAACTCCTGGGGAGGAGTAAATAAAAACATTGTCTCTTTAGTTCTAAGCCTTTTGGCTAAGATCAAAGTGTAGTATCTGTTCCGATGGATACTGCACTTCATAGATCGGTATTGTCTTGCCCTTCGGGGCTTGATTTACGCCGGTCTATGGGTCTGTCCTGGGCAGTTCTAGGAGGTCCACCCTCCCAGGCTTCGCCTCCCCTCTTTGGGGAGGAGTAAGTTAATTGCTTACTGTCTGAGGCGCCCCTACCGGGGAATGCCGACGGGGCTGCCCAGGCAATTTTTAATGGCCATAGCGCTCACCTTCTCGAGCGCTGGCTTTTCAAATCCCACTTTCCGACCTTGTGTCACATACTCCCATTGTGGGTGGGTGTTAAATAACGCCTTTTGGCTAAGATCAAAGTGTAGTATCTGTTCCGATGGATACTGCACCCCATAGACTGGTATTGTCTTGGCCTTCGGGGCTTGATTTCCGCCGGTCTATGGGTCTGATCTGTCCTGTGCAGTTCTAGGAGGTTCACCCTCCCAGGCTTCGCCTCCCCTCTTTGGGGAGGAGTAAGTTAATTGCTTACTGCCTGAGGCGCCCCTACCGGGGAATGCCGACGGGGCTGCCCAGGCAATTTTTAATGGCCAGAGTGCTCACCTTCTCGAGCGCTGGCTTTTCAAATCCCACTTTCCGACCTTGTGTCACATATTCCTATTGTGGGTAGGGGTTAAATAACGCCTTTTGGCTAAGATCAAAGTGTAGTATCTGTTCCGATGGATACTGCACGCCTGTCCTGTGCAGTTCTAGGAGGTCCACCCTCCCAGGCTTCGCCTCCCCTCTTTGGGGAGGAGTAAGTTTATTGCTTACTGTCTGAGGCGCCCCTACCGGGGAATGCCGACGGGGCTGCCCAGGCAATTTTTAAATGGCCAGAGTGCTCACCTCTCGAGCGCTGGCTTTTAACCCCACTTGCTCGACCCGATCTTGGGTCACATCTTACTTGTGGAAGTAAGATAAAACTGGCCTTGTGCCTAACTCCGCGAGGAGTAAATAAACATTGTCTCTTTAGTTCCTCTAATATCTAGAGTATAATACTTTCTGTTGCGATCGAGCACCTGATAAAGACCGGAATAAGGTGGCGCTAGTGGTTGTTTAACCGAGTGACTGCGAACCAGTCTTTTTTTTTTTTAATTTTATAGCAGAGCGACTAACAAGAAGAACCATGGGAACGTACTCCATCCAACTGTGTGGGTCAGGCGTTGCACGTAATTACGCTTCTCATATCCGATAAAAGCGCTAAATCATTCTATTACAAGCTGGGTGAAAACTAGTAGTCTTAGAACGTTTAACTGTAGGATCTATTTCTTCTCGTCCCCAGTGAGCAAATTGGTCATACACTGACCAATCGGCTGGCAGGGCGTATTGATATCAACTGTCCCCTCATGGACTATTTTCTACCACCTGGTCAGTTGAAGAATTCAGCAGAGAGAAATCGGCCAACAACGAAGAAACATCTCTCCCCTGCCCTTGATTTCGTTAGTGTTTAGAGTACGTGACAAAAATGCAACGGGTTGACCTTTTTGATTTAAAGTTGCTACGATACAGTAATGGCTGACACCAGTTTCATCTTTAATTCTTTATTAGGGTCAACGGTTATTAGTTTAGCATCTTGTAAATTGTTTGAAAGTGATGGTGGAAATACTTCATTGTGATTCAATGGAAATATTTTGTGACAAGTTTTCAATAAATTTGCTGTAATAGGAAAACATTCTAATTATCCGCCTATGAGATTTCGACTTATAGGGTGATGGCATTTCAAGAGATGGTTTGAGTTGATTATAGTCGGGCGTTATTTGGTTATTGTTAATATTTATCCAAGTAATGTGATTGATGAAGCTGAAGTAATGTTTTGAATGTGATTTTGTATTTTTTGCTGCATCATAAATTTTTCGGATGCTGTAGTCGTGTTCATTTTTAGTTTTCCCACATATGGTGACATTATCCACTAAGATGAGTGTGTCCAACAATTTTTCCTTGTTGGTGATGCTGTCGATACTTCTCTGGAAAACACTTACTCTATTTGTAACGTCAAAAGGAAGATTGGTAAATTGGCACACTTTACGATTTACCTCAAAGACAGTGTATTTTCAATCTGTTTCACTAATGAGAATTTGATGAGAAACAGATTGGAGATCAAGTGTAGTGAAGATGTCATACTGTGCTATGTCTTCTGCCATTATAGAAATATCGGGCATAGGGTAAGCATCTAATTCTGTGAATCAGTTTATGGTGTTACTGTAATCGACTATTAGCATTCTTTTTGTGAGTTACATTTGACCTTACAATTACTTGGACTCGCCACGAGGACAGTGACAGGGGCTCTAGAATATCATCTTTCAACAGTCTATCGGTTTCTTCACTCATAAATGTTTTGTCAATAATGATATGACGACGTGATTTAGTAACGATTGGAGGTGTAATAACGGAGATGTAAAAGAAGAGTGGAGGAAGTGGAACATTTATTGATGGGAAGTTGTTATTTGACTAATATTGATAAGTCTGAAGCATTTAGTTGGATGGATTATTGATGTATGTAGGCTGTTTTCCTTGTTTGGTTTCGGGTTACAATTACGCTCCTCGTTACGTCTCCTGTATGCTAACCTCGGTGCGATGTTGGAGGTGGATCGAATGAAATCTCAGCCTTTTAATTTCTGATACTCGGCCTTTTGGTCGAGATCAAAGTGTAGTATCTGTTCCGATGAATACTGCACCCTATAGACTGGTATTGTCTTGGCCTTCGGGGCTTGATTTACGCCGGTCTATGGGATTGTCCTGTGCAGTTCTAGGAGGTCCACCCTCCCAGGCTTTGCCTCCCCTCTTTGGGGAGTAGTAAGTTAATTGCTTACTGCTTGAGGCGCCCCTACCGGGGAATGCCGACGGGGCTGCCCAGGCAATTTTTGATGGTCAGAGTGCTCACCTCTCGGGCGCTGGCTTTTCAACCCCCACTTTCCGACCCGAGCTTGGGTCACATCTTACTTGTGGGAGTAGGATAAAAACTGGCCTTGTGCCTAACTCCTGGAGAGGAGTAAATTACTCTAATTGTCAGCGACATTCCCTTTCATCGATGCTTTATATACGTGTGTTGAAAACTTTACTCCACATGTTACGGCTGAATCCGATTGTGCGATGATGTATTTACAAACTGCTTGCCCAATGTTATATAGTTGACATAGGGAAAGTATTATAACAATACTTGTAATGAGCATTGTCGTGATTAGATGGGTAGACTTGGAAATACGATGTTATGTTATTATGACAGAGGAACATTAACTATGTAAAATGTTGGGGATTATGCAATCGTACACAGAAGTGTGTATTATTTACTCCTCTCCAGGAGTTAGGCACAAGGCCAGTTTTATCCTACTCCCACAAGTAAGATGTGACCCAAGGTCGGGTCGGAAAGTGGGGGTTGAAAAGCCAGCGCCCGAGAGGTGAGCACTCTGACCATCAAAAATTGCCTGGGCAGCCCCGTCGGCATTCCCCGGTAGGGGCGCTTCAGGCAGTAAGCAATAAACTTACTCCTCCCCAAAGAGGGGAGGCAAAGCCTGGGAGGGTGGACCTCCTAGAACTGCACAGGACAGGCGTGCAGTATCCATCGGAACAGATACTACACTTTGATCTTAGCCAAAAGAAGTGTGTATCGCTTACAGTACCATTTAGAAGTATAGGCAGGCCTCGCCAGGTACTCAGCATCGACCACGGTCCGGAACTTGAGCTTAAAAAAAATGTTGGGGATACAGAAAGTGATCACGGTCACATCTCGATTTGATGTCGAATGAATCTTTTATTTAAAGGATCATAACGGTGTTACATATGTACCCACTCAATTTATATCGACAAACGATACTTTTATTAGTGTTTTCCATTGTACTTTAAGTAATGCGAAGCATATTAAAGTTGTTATGGCTTAAGAAGTTAAATAGCAAAATTTGACTAGTCTACAAAGATAAGTCACAAAATATATTACCTCAATTCACCCGAAAACTATCTCGGAATGCTAGTCATTTAGATTCATCAACTTTGTATTCATATTGTAGCAGTTACCTCCTCCTTTCAAAACATAACTACACCGGTTTGCCGGTAGGTGTCGCTTTTTCACCGACAGGTGGCACTGTAAAGCGACACCAGAGTTATCTGCCCTTCTGACTATAAAAACCGTTGCAAACGGAAAATCCATCTCTTCTTCACCGACCAGCATCGGCAGAACAACGCTGGCACCAGCGCTCCATCTCTCTCTCTCTCTCTCTCTCTCTCTCTCTTCTCTGGTCGACAGAACGACGCTAATACACTAGCGCTTTGTCCCACGCTTTTCTCTTCAAATGGCATCGGCATAACAACTACCAACACACGTGGTCAAACAACGGTAAGAGTTCTCAACTCATTTTCTTTGTGTACGGCTTTCAAAGACTTTCCTCACGCCGGATTCATTTCTTTTTATACCTTTTTAAGAACTGTTATTCCATCGACACACATGCATACATCACACACTTCATCATTCCACGTACACACACGTTCAATAAACGTTATTTGAACTATCTCCTTTTGTTTGTTAATTATTACTCTGTCTTTGCATGCAACATTGCTTGATTCAACTTTGCACGTTTATAATCGGCGGAACACCACTTGGTCCCGTAACAATATCTATTAGCTAAGCCGAATGTGTAATGGAACTTGTTACTATTGCACTCTTTACAAGAAGTGAACCTCTCCGTTTTTAACATGAATGCACTTGGTGTAATTATATGTACGCCTATGGCTCTAAAACAAACGCATGTTTTAGTGTAGATGCAGACAAGATTTGAATTAACATGGCGAAAGAGAGAAAGAGGGGGAGAAAGAGGGAGAGAGAGAGACTCGATAATAACCAACTGTTTTTCTCTATGAATGTCATTTGGAATCATACGATTAACAAGCTATGCTTACTTTTGATTTGAACGCTCGGCTGAAATGTCTTACTAACAATTAAGGCTCACGTACCTGACTAATAATTTTGAACGGCCCCTGTGTCGACAAGAACATATACTTAATTGCACTGGTAATAATCCGTAGTTGCATGAACGTCCCCTGTGTCGACAAGAAAATATACTTAATTGCACTGGTAATAATCCATAGTTGCATGAACGGCCCATGTGTCGACAAGAAAATATACTTAATTGCACTGGTAATAATCCATAGTTGCATGAACGGCCCCTGTGTCGACAAGAAAATATACTTAATTGCACTGGTAATAATCCATAGTTGCATGAACGGCCCCTGTGTCGACAAGAAAATATACTTAATTGCACTGGTAATAATCCATAGTTGAATGAACGGCCCATGTGTCGACAAGAAAATATACTTAATTGCACTGGTAATAATCCGTAGTTGCATGAACGGCCCATGTGTCGACAAGAAAATATACTTAATTGCACTGGTAATAATCCGTAGTTGCATGCGCCGTGTAAATGTAATAAGTTCATTTATCACAGCTTTTTTTTACTGTGATTTCGTTCGTCCGTTGTGGAAGTTGTTTAGTGCTTACCTGACGTTTGTTTAATTAAATATTACACGGTATTACAGTTCTCATCAAGGTTTTGTTACTGATGGAAGACCCGTGCTTCACTCCGTATTGGTATTGGTAAAATATGTATCTCAAAGTCAGATGAGGTTCAATTTATTATGCAGTCACACTAGAACTGGATTTTTGTGAAGACTTCAATCATTTACGAAATGAATGGATTGTGTCATAGAAGTGAGCATAAACGAAAACTCTATGCGAGATATTAAAAGGATTCACATTTTATTGATGCCGGTTACAGTTTGAAGAGCCATTGAGCAAAACGTAAAGAAATTGATCAAGAAACATATCTTACTTGCTATAATAAAAAATCGTGGATCACCAGAGGGTTGCTTCAATTGACGGCCGTCACGCAGCAAAAAAATCAAACGTACCATCTATAATCCGTTAAAAGAAGCTCAACTGCCACGTCAATGCTTATATTACAAATGATGATGTGACAGAAAACAATAGAGATGGACACGGTGAGGACTAGTCCTAACACGTTGCGAATCGAATAGTTTTTGATCCCTATCAGAAAATTGTTTACTTAAGCAAAAGAAAATACTTAATAATACTGGGATTTAATCTAAACGTAGTTATGCACATAATGAGGGGCAGCTTTGAGTGTAACAGTCAACATACTTTGTCATAAGGATCAAACTTTCTATGAAAAAAGGCCGTGACATTTTCAATTGAGTTCTGTCAGGGTTGCATGTACATGGAATGAGCGGTTTAACCGAAAAACTGAGGTTTTCCATTTTCTTTATAAAAGCAAATTTTTTCTAAAGATTTTGACGGGATTATACGACTATGAACTGTATGTAAATAGACTGTAGTGTTACTGCACTGACGATTCACCGGTGAGGGGACGAGTTACGGCCCCTGGCGATGACTCAGTTAGAATGTATTTTGACCGCCAATAAACCTTGTTACTTATCCTATACGTCTATCCGTCTTACTACTTACATAACACAGCCGATAACCTACATGGTGTCAGATAAAGGATACAATTTGTGGAGACCAAAAACAAAGTAAAAGATCGGATATCGTAGTAAGAAAAACAAAGGATTTCTAAGAGAAAGAAAATTCTACTATCGATAAACAAACGACTTACGGAAAACGGTCCCACAAACAAAAAAAAGTAAGAAAAAAGAGAACAGTAAGTACAGAAATTTGTTTTTCTCATATATATCGT
This sequence comes from Sepiola atlantica, assembly GCA_963556195.1. Classification (NCBI taxonomy): domain Eukaryota; kingdom Metazoa; phylum Mollusca; class Cephalopoda; order Sepiida; family Sepiolidae; genus Sepiola; species Sepiola atlantica. The sequence goes on along the minus strand of OY744549.1, from coordinate 13,324,606 downwards.
ATACTTTTGAAAAATGCCTCACACGGACATAAAGCAATATTCTGCTAATATACCACCCCCGAACGAATGACTCTCGTTGGAAATGTTGTTAATAACTGGCGAAAATTTAAACGAAATTTTCTCAATTATTCGATCGCTAGTAGATTGTCTAAAGAAGCAGATACTTCATATCAGACATCGGTATTTTTAGCAACTATCGGGGAGGATAGTTACGATATATATGAAGAGCATTATGCAGAAAGGGCATTATGCAAAATTTTGCAGAACCGATAAGGCGATGGTCAGAGAAATAAGAGAGGAAGAAGAAAATCATTTTTAGGTTCTGTCACTCTCGAAAATATAGGTACAATTACCACTGAGGATAATACAAATTGGCAGGCTAAAATCAAGGTCACCACTAAGACCTGTACCAAAATTATAAATATTAGGCTGGATACAGGTGCAGATGTTGTTCAGGAAAAATTCCCCACTCATCCAACCCACAAACAAAAGACTGTACGGACCGGGTCATCATGAGATAAACCTCATAGGATGTGTGAAGGCCAAACTGGCCACGGAAAAAGTAAGCTCGCAACAAGACCTTTATGTTATAGAGAGTCTGCAAGAACCTCTACTGGGAGGACCAGCAATCAAAGCCCTCAATCTGTTGAAAGCAGTTAATAGAGTGACAAGCGAAGGGCACCAGAACTGTTCACAGGCCTAGGGAAACTGGAACATGTGTACCAGATACGTTTAGATGCAAGAGCTCAGCCCTTTTCCATTGCTACCCCTAGAAGATTGCCGTTTCCTATGAAACAGAAAGTTCAGGAGAACTGAAACGTCTGGAGAACGAGGACATAATCCGTCCAGTCAAATCACCAACTGATTGGTGTGCCCCAATAGTCGCCGTCCAAAAAGCTAACGGTAAAGTTAGGTTATGCATCGACTTTACCAAGCTAAACGAGAGCGTGAAACGGGAAAAATTTCCTTTACCCACCACAGACCAATTACTGGCCGAACTCGATGGAGCCACAGTGTTTAGCAAGCTCGACTGCAACAACGGTTTCTACCAAATCGTCCTACACGAAAAATCGCAGGTCCTTACCACATTTATAACACCTTATGGGAGGTACTGTTTCAAACGACTTCCATTCGGGATAAGTTCTGGGCCAGAAATCATTCATAGGGAGATGATACACATTTTGTCCGGAATACCAGGAGTCATCTGTGATATAGATGACGTCCTAATAAGTGGTAGAAACCAGCAAGAGCACGACCAGCGACTAAAAGCAGTACTGCAGAAAATTAAGGCTGCAGGAGCTACACTCAACGATAAATGTGTATTTTCTGTCAGAAACAAAGTTTCTGGGTCACATTATATCAAAAGAGGGAATACAAATAGATCCCGAAAAAGTAGCAGCAATTATGGACTTGCCCAGACCTGAGAATGTGTCCGAATTACGATGCTTACTGGGCATGGCAAACCAGGTCGGAAAATTTGCTAGGAATCTAGGAAAGAGTCAGAATGGATCTGGGATGAGCCTCAGAAAGCAGCATTCCAAACCCTGAAGAAGCAACTGAGTTCTGCACCAGTACTGACTCATTACAATTCCAACAAGCCGACAAGGGTATCAGTAGATTCATCTAGATATGGCCTAGGCGGTGTACTACTGCAGAAGCAAGAAAATGACTGGAGACCGGTATTTTATACTTCACGATCTCTGACAGAAACAGAGCAGAGATATGCACAGGTTGAGAAGGAGGCACTAGCAGTCACTTGGTGTTGTGAAAATTTGCGGACTACTTGGTCGGAATGCCAAAATTCACAGTCGAAACAGACCACAAACCACTGTTGGCATTGTTGAAGTCGAAGCGACTCGACGAATTGACTCCAATAATTCAACGTTTCCGCATGAGGTTAATGAGATTCTCCTATGAGATCATATACACAGCGGGAAAAGACCTCACAACAGCAGACGCTTTGTCCCGAGCACCTGGGAGTAGTCCCATTATACAGGATATCCAGCAGGAGACAGAGACCGACTCATTTATCCGCTCAGTCATAGGAAATATCTCGGCGAGCGATAAACGATTGGAGGATATCCGACTAAAACAAAATACTGACCAGGTCTGCAGTCAGGTACTCAAATATGAGATGGACCACTGGCCCAAAAGAGCAAGGCGGGACCCCGAACTAAAACAGTACTGTTTTATCAACCAGGACTCAACAGTTTACCAGGGACTTGTAATGTACCAGAGCCGACTTGTCATTCCTAATGTACTTCAAAAAGACATACTAGAGCGTCTACATGAGGGACACCAAGGTATTGTCAAATGCCGAGCATTAGCTCGCGAAAGTGTGTGGTGGCCTGGCCTCTCTAAACAAATTGCAGACAAAGTTGGGAAATGTGGTATCTGTGAAAAAGAACGAAAATATCCACCAGAACCACTACAACCCACCAAATTACCTACATATCCATGGCAGAAAATAGGAATGGATCTGTTCGAATTCATGGGACACCGATATCTTCTGATTGTCGATTATTTTTCCAGGTGGATTATTTACGGACAACCACCTCAGCCAGCGAAATAGAGCATTGCAAATCAATATTCGCTAGGCATGGGATCTCAGAGACAATCATATCTGACAACGGTCCCCAATTCAGTTCTAGTGAATTCAGGAACTTTTCAAATGTTTTTGACTTCCTGCACCTCACAAGTAGCCCCCACTATCCGCAAGGATACGGAGAAGCTGAACGTGCAGTCCAGACAATAAAAAACTTATTGAAGAAAGCAAGTGACCCATACATAGCACTGCTAAATTATTGCAGCACTCCTCTGCAACACGGCAAGAGTCCTGAAGAGCTGTTAATGAATAGAAAACTAAGAACACGGATCCCTACCATTCCTCAAAGAAATTCATTTGATCAGCAAAACAGCGAGGAACATAGAAGGGCAGTCACCCGGCTCAAAGCCAGACAAAAGCAAAATTCTGACAAACGTCATCGGGCTAAAGATCGTCCTGCCTTTGAAAAAGGACAATCAGTCTGGGTCAAGATACCTAAGACAAGTACAGCTGTAGTAAGTAAAACTCTGTCACCAAGGTCAGTCCTAGTTAAGACAGATTCAGGACTACACCGACGCAACAAAGGTAATCTGCACCTAAGGAACGGAGAAACCAGCTTCTTTCAGGTGGCTACCCCACAGGAAGCAAACACCTTACCACGTTCCCCTCGATATGGATATATGTATAGCTGTGATGATGACTCAACAGATCTTCCCAGTAACCAAAGAAACATCCCACTAGAGAGTTCCAGAGGTCCAGACTAAGGGAAATATACAAGAAGCGGTCGACAAGTTCGACCACCTAAAAGACTGTCCTTGTAAAGAACTTTACAACCGAAAGGGGGATTTAGTGTTACTGCACCGACGATTCACCGGTGAGGGAACGAGTTACGGCCCATGGCGATGAGTCAGTTAGAATGTATTTTAACCACCAATAAACCTTGTTACTTATCCTATACGTCTCTCCGTCTTACTACTTACTTAACCCAGCCGATAACCTTACATAGACTTAGATGCTATTTTAGCAGTTCATCACCCATGAACACTCGTCATCAAAGCATCAGGTCAACTTTACACAAATACATTTTATCATGGACACACGTTCTTGTTCGTAGCGACTAGGTTAAACAACCACTCGCACCACCTTATTCCGGTCCTTATCGGGTGCTCGATCGCAACAGAAAGTATTTTATTCTGGATATTGGAGGAACTAAAGAGACAGTGTAATTTACTCCTCTCCAGGAGTTAGGCACAAGGCCAGTTTTTATCCTACTCCCACAAGTAAGATGTGACCCAAGCTCGGGTCGGAAAGTGGGGGTTGAAAAGCCAGCGCCCGAGAGGTGAGCACTCTGACCATCAAAAATTGCCTGGGCAGCCCCGTCGGCATTCCCCGGTAGGGGCGCCTCAAGCAATAAGCAATTAACTTACTCCTCCCCAAAGAGGGGAGGCAAAGCCTGGGAGGGTGGACCTCCTAGAACTGCACAGGACAATCCCATAGACAGGCGTAAATCAAGCCCCGAAGGCCAAGACAATACCAGTCTATAGGGTGCAGTATCCATCGGAACAGATACTACACTTTGATCTCGACCAAAAGGCCGAGCAATTCAGACTTAAGCGAGCTATACAGGCAACGACACCCTGGAACCCCACGTGCCACCCACTATAACATTACCTGAATTGGTTGATGTAGAATCTTTGGATATTTCCCAGTTATGCCTACCCACTCACCTAACCACTACATGTTCTGGTAGACATGTACATTGGCGAATAAATCTATATATCCCTTCAGTTGATGTATATCCTTTATTCAGTGACCATACAACAGCTAACTAACAATTTGTATTAAGAATGTGCAACTCAATAAAAATTCATAGAAACTAAAAAAAAATAATTAAAGAATCGTTAATTCTGTCTACAACAACATAATGTAAGTAATTTATTTCCTTTTCGCTCATCCATACATATTTAATATTTCACAATATAATCTCATTTGAAAGCGCATTCCGTACTTAAATCTTAATATAAAGAAGGTGTTCAGTTCCCAGTTCGATAATTTAATCTTTAAATAAGTGTTTTACTTTAAAACAACTTCCTATAAATATAACTTTATTTTAGCGAGATTTAAAAACACAATAAAAGTTACGCAGATGATTGGATTTTTTAAAGAACGCAAAATCGGTGACGTCAGCGATGCTGTGTTGTGTTTTGGAGGAAAACTTTTGTAGAAATGTTTATTTTAAGTAATTTATTTTACAAAAGTAAGTAATCAAATAGGTCGTTTAATGTTTTCGTACTTCTGCAGTTTACGGACCGTTGTAAAATAATCAGTTATTATTAACAAATACATTCTTAATATAGGGAGATGATTTGTTAACTATTCTGTACTTTCACCAAACAATTTAACAAATAAAGAAGTTAAATAATACATTTGTGAAACTGAAACTCTCGCCGGAATTTATATTATAGAAGACAACATCCGAGCCAACACCGTTTGCTGTTAACTTGCTTATAAACTGAATCGGTTAATATTCCTGTTTGTGTATTTTTTTATAATTATTAATTGTTTGCGGGTATCTTTCAGAATGATCAGTACGCTGAAAACGCTCAAAAAAACAAATATACAACAAATAAAAGTAACTGTCGTCGATAAAAGTTAATTTAAAACTGACCTGTGATATTTGTTTGTATTTTTAAACCGTTCCAACTGCTATTTAGTATAAATCAATAGTGTAAAAAATTAAAAAAAGGATGTTAAACCTTCAAACTTTTTATTTAAAAATTTCTTTACCTCTTTAAATGACTAAAAAAAAAAACTTAACTACTATTGCGCAAGACGAGTTCATCTATACGCCTCTTTTTTTCCTGGTAACAAAATGGGGAAAAAAGACAGACAAAGCTTGCTTGTGAATCAAAGAATCGAAATTTATTTACAAATAAATCGAAGAAAAATGGTTAAAAAAGAAAATAGGTTGACATGCATATTTGTCCATATGTCATTTAAAAAGAAAACAGGTAACAAACAAAAGTACTCACAGTTCACAATAAATATTTTTTTTACAGACGTGGAAATTCTGTTTTTACAGGCGTTGACATTCTCTGGCATATATTTTTTTTATTTCGCTCACCAGTGCGATAAAGTTTGACTTGCAAATGATCTTTCATTTTGTTCGACCGAGGGCCGAGCAGACGACATCTTTCTTCGGGTTTTTTTTTTTACTCAAGTAATAAATTTACAAATATCACAAGAGTATCTGAAATCAAAAACTTATTATTTTCTTATTATTAACTTAATTAATTCTTTTATTAATTTTTATAAATAATTATTACTCCCTTTTTATATATAAGATGTGAATATTTGGACTAACAGACGAATTCCAATCAAAACAAAAACGTTAGATGACTTTTTTTCCTTTTCGTCTATCTCTGATAGACGAAAGTTGAATTCAATAAAATCTTTTAATATCTTAGTCTTTCTGACTAGATAATAAATATTATCGATCCTTTGTCGATAATTTTCAATCAATTCTTTAAAACAATTAGTCCTTCTGACTAAATAATAAATATTATCGATCCACTGTCGATATTTTTCAATCAATTCTTTAAAACAATTAGTCTTTCTCTTTTAGACTAAGTAAAATCAACGACTCTTTGTCGTGATTATATTTTTCGATTATAACTTATCGTCATAAGTCTTTTCATAAACAATGGTTTATATTTGAGTTTTGTCAAATACAAACTTGTAATTCTGGGACCTCTTCCTAGAATTATAATTAAAATTAGTCATCAACTTAAAACCTATTGTCTGTAGTTCAAATTAAATACACATCGAAACTAAGAGATAAATATCTCAAATCCACTAAGTTATTTTAATAAATCTTTTAAATTATAAATTAAATTAATTTTCGACATAATAATGTCGATTTTACACAAAGGGGAGTTATTTAATTAATTATCGAAGACACAATTTTCCTAAGGAAAGAAAATTCTGTCCACGGAGACAAATTAGATGTTAACAATTCAACATCTCAAATTTATCTGAAGAAAATATCTTCAAAATATTTTAGCGAGAAATCTGCTAATAATCTTTGTTTACAATTAGAAACTGACACGTCACTCAAATTGACCAATCAGAGGACGAGCCTGAGTCAATCACAGATTCAATGAAAAAAGTCGTCTGCTCTGAACAATTTAGGCGCGGTCGAACCAAAAACTTGAATTCGTTACAAACGAATTTTACAAACATTATTATTATTACTGAGCGTTTTCAATAAAAATGAAATATGGCCATTCTTTAAAAAATAAATTCTCAAACTCTCCCGACAAAAAAAAGAAAAAAGAAAAAAAAGAAAAATTTCCCTTAATTCCATTTCATGAGAATAATGCTACATCTTTGAGAGAAGAGAAAAAAAGGCCATACCATTTCTAATAGTATTCTGACAGAATACACACACAATTATTGACACTTATTTTCCACATAAGAAAATCAAATGTCAGCTTAATAAAATACAGCCAGCAACAATTAAATAACATTAACTTATATTTCTTGTTAAAAATCCAGCTCCCAAGGCGGCCTCTGGAATGGGACAAAACAATTACCTCAGAAGGAATTTTCCTCCATTGACTGAGGACAAAAAATAATTTCTCGAATCCACAAAAGGCCGGTAAGATCCACACCGACGTTAGGGGATGGACGAATACAAATATCTTTCAACTTGTCTTTTATGAACAAGCAACTAGTTGTTATGTCTTTCGACAGCACACATGACAGAACTATTTGAACATCCACTACTAAGCTCTGTTTTATTGACCCAGAGGAGAGAATCCTCTTGATCAAAGATGCCACCTTATTTTTGGCAAATAGCAAATTTGCCGAACAATCCTGGAAATTATAGGCAGCAAAACCATACACCTTTTGTGAAGCATCACAAAATGCAATCAAATCTGAATAAATAGATGTATCAATTACAAATGTGGGAAACCTCAAAATGTCCAAAGAAACAGGCTCCACAAACATCTTAAACCAATTCTCCTGAGCATATGCAGGCAAATGCCTATTCCACTGCACTTCAATTTTACATACACGACTGAGGAGAGATCTCCCCTGAAACACAAGCTGCACAGCGTCAGTACACAAATCGAGAAGAACCCCAGGAGAGCCGTGAGTCCCAACGAGACCATCGGCACAAAAGCTGTTGAGCAGCATTTCCCTGGAAGGAGCATCAAGATACTCAATTATAAACCCAAGTATGAAAGGACTGGCTACAAAACCAAATATAAGGGTTCTGTAACAAAAACACACAATTTTCTCATCAATCTTGACGAAGAAACAAAATTGATTCTTGTCCCTCTCGGAGTTCAATTTGATCATCAAGAAGGCCCTGCGCACATCGCCAAGCAGAACATAACGATCTGCTCTGAACCTCAAGAGGAGATCCAACATATTTGTGAACAGATTTACAGCTGGATAGACGCAATCATTAATCGATGAATGCCCACCAGTGCGCAATGAACAATTGAAAACCGGTCTTATCTTTGTAGTACTTTGACCATCTATCTTTATGACTGGTCGATGGGGAATCCAAATGAACTTATCAAAATCATCAGGCTCCACCTCCATCCTTTCCACAATACCCTCGGCCTCCTGTTCCAAAAATACTTTAACGTAATCCCTGTACAAATTCTGGCTATTTAATTTATTAACCACTCTATCTAATACTTTTAAAGCTACTCTAAAGTTCGAGGGAACAGTTGCTAACTTATCCTCATCCCAAGGAAGATCCACAAAGTAGGAACTCTCCCGATAAGATATAGAATTCCGAAAATCTTTCAACTTATTAGCGTCAAATTCGCTAGCAGAATTCTCAAAAATGCCCAAGTTCTCAAGACTGAACATTTTTTCTAAACTTCTATCAACTGAGGAATCACTGAAACTATCCATCGGATCAAAATATTTTGATGGTGGATCCAAAACATAATACACATATGTCATGGGACATTCAGAATAACTTGAAATTACCTGACTGTAATTCGAGCTCTGTGTCTCTCCATTAGAAGAATCAACACCATTAATTTTAAAGTCAAGAATATCACCAAAGGGAACCAATCCTTGGGACAATTGGAAAGCATTACCCTGGAGACAACTGACCAAATTCAAGGGTCCCAAAACTCTCAAAGCGTCCACTCCCAACAACCCATGCACAGTCATGGTATCGTTGTGAATATCAGAAATATTTACTGATAAATAGTGGCCACTCTTCGCCAAATTCTCAAAGCAACCTTTTAATCCATGTAAATGGAAATCTAAATTCAAATCCTCCTCCACCAGGAAAGGTACTTCAAATTCCTTTTGGGAGGATTTAACTAATAAACTGATTTGACCCATGCTCCTCTGGGATGAACCCAAAAAGGTATTAATCAAAATCTCTTTACTACACAAAGTGTCAGGTCGGCAGTGGAACCTATTGCACACCTTGCTGGAAAGGTAAGACCGCTGACTACCGGTGTCTAGCAAACAATTAAGCTTGCATTCAACATTATTGAAAATAGCAGCTACCTCTACAATGGGCAAAATAAACTGTCCTTCATGCCTCTGTAAACAAGGATTAGTGTTCACTGACGCCCCGTCAAAATCAGGACACAACGAACCTACATGGTCTTTCTTGTTGCATTTCCAACAAGGATCCAGCAAACCCAATCTTGCCTTACACTTATCCCTAGGATGATCAGGGCTAGAACAACTTTTGCACAACTTGTATTTTAAACATTGTTGGAGTCTGTCCTGTAAAGTAGGAAAACGTCTGCAATAATATGCACTATGTCCGTTGGTCTTACAAAAATTACATTTATAAAACAGTGAGGAAGACTTGGCATGAAAATTTCTCAGGGTCGACACGTTTCTATTTCCTATAATGTTCTGTGATTTGTCAGGAACAATATTTCTATTACCAGAATAATGTTTGGTGGGAGACCTATCTGAGGGTTTTATAATTTCTAAAGTTCTAATGACTTCAGAATAATTATCAAAAATTTCATTAAGAGAAGGATAATTATTTCCTACGGTTCGAATAAGCTCTCTTTTCAAAACAACGGGTAGTTTCTCAAAAATTATGTAACTCATGAATTTATTACCCGGCTTATGATCGTCCAAAAAATTCAAATCAAAGGAATTCTTTAACTCATAAATCTGGCTCTTAATCCCAGTCAAAAACATTTTAACAGAGTGGATGTCATTATCTCGCATCAACTTGATTTCTGTTATAGATTTAAATATACTATTGATGATATGCTCTTCATCCAAAAATTCTTTATCTAAAATATCCAACGCAATATCATAATTTGCGTCAGAAATAGAAAGGTGACTTATTATTTTCTGGGCATACCCCCTTAAGTGGTTTTTTAATATAATAAGTCTCATGGATTTACTTCCCGTACTAAGAACGCAATTTTCAAATTCCTTGTAAAAATTCAAATAAGCTAGTTTATCTTTAGATAAACTTTCCGGATCAAACAACGGACATTTCAATTTTGGAGCCACATTATAATGTGAGTGAAGTAGATCAAAATTATCAGAAGCAGGGGGAACCATATCTTTATTCTCCGAACCTGGAAACAACCCAGCCAAAAAACCTTTTACCTCATTATGAAACAAAGTTTCATCTATAAGGTGCTTCTGATATATTTCACTCTCCACATCAGACTCATGATAACCGTTAGTTATCTGTTCATTTAGTAGTTCAATTGAACCCAATAATTTATTTATACTTTCTTCCTGTACGGCGAAAGTACTCTTAGTAAGAGCAGTATCCTCTTTAATGCATCGAATAACTGCCTCAACACAAAGTTTCTGCCCATCTCTTTTCCTTAAAAGCATATTAAGCAGTGGGGAATCCATAATAAAATTTCAATAAAAAAAAAAATCTAACGAAACCTCTAGTTCAATTTGTTATATAAAATAAGTTACACAAACGAACAACTACAAATTTGCCTACTCATTTAAAGTAAAAATGCTCAGTTCACAATCTCCCTTCCAAACAACAACAAAAACATGCAATGTCAGAGAAAAAATAATTAAAGAATTCAACAATACACAAGCAAGCAAAAGCGCTAAAATTTTCCTTAGACACTAGTCGTATCCAATATACTTAAATGAATAAAAAGAAAATTCAAGCATAAGGAATACCAAATGTACAAAATATGCATAATGTAAAAAATTAAAAAAAGGATGTTAAACCTTCAAACTTTTTATTTAAAAATTTCTTTACCTCTTTAAATGACTAAAAAAAAAAACTTAACTACTATTGCGCAAGACGAGTTCATCTATACGCCTCTTTTTTTCCTGGTAACAAAATGGGGAAAAAAGACAGACAAAGCTTGCTTGTGAATCAAAGAATCGAAATTTATTTACAAATAAATCGAAGAAAAATGGTTAAAAAAGAAAATAGGTTGACATGCATATTTGTCCATATGTCATTTAAAAAGAAAACAGGTAACAAACAAAAGTACTCACAGTTCACAATAAATATTTTTTTTACAGACGTGGAAATTCTGTTTTTACAGGCGTTGACATTCTCTGGCATATATTTTTTTATTTCGCTCACCAGTGCGATAAAGTTTGACTTGCAAATGATCTTTCATTTTGTTCGACCGAGGGCCGAGCAGACGACATCTTTCTTCGGGTTTTTTTTTTTACTCAAGTAATAAATTTACAAATATCACAAGAGTATCTGAAATCAAAAACTTATTATTTTCTTATTATTAACTTAATTAATTCTTTTATTAATTTTTATAAATAATTATTACTCCCTTTTTATATATAAGATGTGAATATTTGGACTAACAGACGAATTCCAATCAAAACAAAAACGTTAGATGACTTTTTTTCCTTTTCGTCTATCTCTGATAGACGAAAGTTGAATTCAATAAAATCTTTTAATATCTTAGTCTTTCTGACTAGATAATAAATATTATCGATCCTTTGTCGATAATTTTCAATCAATTCTTTAAAACAATTAGTCCTTCTGACTAAATAATAAATATTATCGATCCACTGTCGATATTTTTCAATCAATTCTTTAAAACAATTAGTCTTTCTCTTTTAGACTAAGTAAAATCAACGACTCTTTGTCGTGATTATATTTTTCGATTATAACTTATCGTCATAAGTCTTTTCATAAACAATGGTTTATATTTGAGTTTTGTCAAATACAAACTTGTAATTCTGGGACCTCTTCCTAGAATTATAATTAAAATTAGTCATCAACTTAAAACCTATTGTCTGTAGTCCAAATTAAATACACATCGAAACTAAGAGATAAATATCTCAAATCCACTAAGTTATTTTAATAAATCTTTTAAATTATAAATTAAATTAATTTTCGACATAATAATGTCGATTTTACACAAAGGGGAGTTATTTAATTAATTATCGAAGACACAATTTTCCTAAGGAAAGAAAATTCTGTCCACGGAGACAAATTAGATGTTAACAATTCAACATCTCAAATTTATCTGAAGAAAATATCTTCAAAATATTTTAGCGAGAAATCTGCTAATAATCTTTGTTTACAATTAGAAACTGACACGTCACTCAAATTGACCAATCAGAGGACGAGCCTGAGTCAATCACAGATTCAATGAAAAAAGTCGTCTGCTCTGAACAATTTAGGCGCGGTCGAACCAAAAACTTGAATTCGTTACAAACGAATTTTACAAACATTATTATTATTACTGAGCGTTTTCAATAAAAATGAAATATGGCCATTCTTTAAAAAATAAATTCTCAAAATAGTTTTATCACGCGAACTTGCAAAAAAAAAAAATGGCGCTTGCTCGTAAGACGCCATATTGTCTAAAGAAAACGAGTAAAAAATGAACAAGAAATTTTTTTTACATCTAATAAAACCCCATTTATAGTACGTAAAAATACAAACAAATATCATAGGTAAGTAGACAAATATCTCTTCTCGACGTAGGTTAAACTCACTTGTTGCATATTTATTTTTATAACCCCGTTCTCGTTAGTTTTTTAGACCCCGTCCGCGACTGTACTGATCATTCTGAAAGATACCCGTTTTTTGCTATTAAATAAAATGATAATAATTTTACCCGTAATATTCACCAAAGAGATTTAATTTTCTGCGAACCTGCTTTTCAGTTGCCATCTTAAATGTGACCTCCACCCATCATCTCGGCTCGTTTTAATTAACACATTTAATAATCGTTTCTTTCTTGAAAGCAGATTGTAATAATAAAAATGTAAGTATTGCTTGAATTTACTTGTTTTGTGGGGTATATTTTTTTTACTTCATGGGCGCATCCGAACCGTTTTGAGTCCCTTTGGTTTTGTTATAGAAATGAGTCAACCTTCCAAGTTTGCATGTAAACGAAGAACAGCCATTTTATAGATTCGTCTCCAATCGGCTTTTTTTTGTTTCTTTCTTATTTTAGTATTTTTGTTTCTTTAGGGTTGTTTTTGTTTTTATTCGAGTGTCCGGAGGAATTGTTTTTTACATTGAAAACCGTCGCAAATACGTAGTTTAGTTATTACGTACCCTAACCTTAACCCTAACGACCTAAAATACATTTTTAAAAAAACGGTTTGGAGACGGGAGTGATTAAGTTGAAATACCCCTCCCCGCTACATAAAACTTTTTTTTTTTAAATGAACATATTGCACGATTTAAAGGAACATTTTAGTATTTATCGATTTTTGTTTTAATAAAGGATGCATTAGTAAACCTTGATTTTAAAAAACAACAACACCAACTTCTACAACACAATTTACCTTTTGTTTTATTTGCGTTTAGTAAAAAAAAGTATGAATCAAAGAAAAACAGCAAATTATTGATTATTTTCTATCTCTTTTTTGTTATTTGGCAGATGGGAAGGACATAGCTTCCGGTGAAAAAAGCTTAAAGTGTGTACGGATGCCTGAAAGTGATACAACAATTTCTTTTTAATTCATATTAATTTCAGACTTTTCTTTTTTACATATCAATTTAAAACTTTTCTTTCATCATATTCTAATGATTAACATAGTACAGACTATTTGAAAAATAATTTATTTGATTGTTTTCAAAAGTTTAAAAAATTTTCATTGAAGAAAATAAAAAGAATAGAATGATCTTCTTTTTTTTTTTCAAGTAATAATGTTTTTGAGCAACGGAATGTGTTTTTTTATTTAATGTTTTTTTGGGGGGGAAATATTTAGTGAAAATAATGTTTTTTGAGAGGGTTTAGGGTTAGGGCATTTCCATTTCTAAGAAAAAAGTTTGATTTCGGAAGTTACTCCATTTCCATGAAAAAAAGGTTTTCACTATTATTTAAAAAAATGTTTTGAAAACAATCAAATAAAAACAAATAAATTATTTTTCTAATAGTCTGTATTATGTTGATTATTAGATTATGATAAAAGAAAAGTCTAAAATTAATATGAATAAAAAAAATTGTTGTATCACTTTCAGGCATCCGTACACACTTTCTTCAAGCTTTTTCCACTGGAAGCCAGCGTTCCTCCATGTCCTTCCCATCTGCCTGTTATTTAATTTGTCCTTCAAACTAACTGTATTAAAATGAATCTCGGCACTATTTTGTTACTTCCGTTAAGTGTGTAATGGTTCGATTGGCGGCGAATGCCCTGGGAATGTCCCTTCTGATTATAGTTTAAGCAAATACTAAGATTGGTTTTATAGATTTTATTTTTTTAATTCTGCGAAATGATACAAATAGATTGTGCAGACCAGCAAGCCTCACTTCTCGACCTGTTCTTGACCTCACTACCCGATGTTTGTGTGGAGAATGTCCATAGCCCGTTCGGAAACTCTGATCACGTTGTGGTAAATCTTACTTATTACTTTAAAAACCCGTGCAAAAGCTGAAGAGCCGTTGCTCAAAACGACAAGAAACTATGAGCAGGCTGATTTTCAATCCTTCAGGGATCACATCAGTGGGGTGAAACCTTCTCAGTTCCTGCTAGTCAGTGTGCAAATGAGCTAACCGAAGGGTCAAAGCAGGAATTCATGCTTATGTCCCCATCGAATATTCTTCAGCAAACCCCAATTTTTTCAATGGTTCATCTCAGAATGTTCAGCTGCTATTGCTGAGAGGGAGAAGGCATTCCGAAAATTCGGCCGCCATAAGTCAATTGCGAACATGCAAAAATGTGTAGACACAAGAAATGATTGCAAAGTAGTGATAGATGAGGCAAAGAGAAGGTATACAGAGATAATCAAAAAACGCATTCAGTCACAGAAACTAGGTACTCGTGATTTCTGGAAAATTTACAATAGTATGATGAACAATGGACAATCGACAATTCCCTTTCTATCAAATCACAACGATGTTGTTTGCACGGCAACTGATAAGGCTGAACTACTGGCCCAGCGTTGAGCTTTAAACTCCACTTTGAACTCAACAAACCATCCCCTCCCCAAATTCCAATTGCGGACTGAAGCCACATTTGAGAATCTGGTCATCACCCCATCTCAGGTCAAAGTCATCATAAAAACCTTGACACCTCCAAAGCCTGTGTGCCTGATCTTATACCAGTAATAGTAATAAAGAAATGCTCTGCTGAGCTGGCCCCTATCCTCTCCAAACTATACAACAAATGCCTTGCTGAATCTTGTTTCCCTGATAGTTTGAAAATTGCCTCTGTGGTACCAGTCTTCAAGAATTCTGGAGATAGAACTGATCCTATAAACGACCGTCCAATCAGTCTACTCCTGAGCTTTTCTAAAATCATTGAATCATTCATAAATTCTATAGTTCGGCACCTAGCTAATGCTAAACTTCTTTCTGATCATCAATACAGATTTAGACAAGTACAATCTACCACAGATATCCTAACAGTTATCACTGGACAAGGCAAGTGAAGCTAGGGGGTAGCACTTGATATATCCAAGGCCTTTGACAAGGTCTGGCATGAAGGGCTTCTAAAACTCCACTCATGATATTACTGGACAAATATTTAATATGATTAAATCCTTCCTAACAAAAAGAAGGATCCAGGTTGTTCTCAATGGCCGTTCATCTAAGCAACATGACATAAATGCTAGTGTACCCCAAGCGTCCATCTACTTCTACTGTTCCTAATTTTCATAAATGACCTCCCTTATGTAATTATGACTGAGATAGGAATACTTGCTGACGACACCACTCTCTACTCTCGTCATGTGGGCAAAACTGACGTGCAAATATCTGAGGCAATGGCTGAATCCTTAGAAAATGACCTCCAGTCTGTAGTGGATTAGGGTAAAAAATGGATGGTAACTTTTAATGCCGCAAAGACAAAGCTACTTTCCTTCAATAACTACAAGAAACCTCTTCAACCACCGATTGTCATGTCATTGTCATATCCTACCTGAGATTTCCTCATTCAAACTCCTCGGCCTAACTTTCACAGATAACATGAATTGGAACAAATACATTGAAGACATTGCCAGGACTGCTGCAAAGAAGGTGGGCTCCCTTTACCGTGATAGTAAACTTCTCACACCTGACATTATCCTATATCTCTACAAAGCCACCATCCACCCATGCATGGAGTATTGTTGCCACATATTGGCTGGTGCATCATCCACTAGTCTCTCCCTCTTAGACAAGGTCCCAAAAAAGAGTTGCCAACTTGATAGGTCCTTCACTATCCACCAAGCTCCAGCCCTATCCCACCGCTGCAATGTTGCTTCCTTGTGCCTGTTTTACAAGTACTTCAATGGACTGTGCTCTGATGAACTTCCTCTGGTGCCCCCACGACGCAAATTCACTAGACCAACATGACAATTTGCCAAATCCCATCCATTCACTGTGGAGGTGTCCAGATGCCGAAGAGCTTTTTACTCCAAAAGCTTCTCTTCGTCGTGCTGCTGAACTTTGGAACTCTCTCCCTGCTCCCTGTTTTCTTGCCGGTACTGACATGCAGAATTTTAAAACTAATGTAAACAGACATCTCGCTGCACAGCTCTCGATTTAGGTTGACCCCCTCCTAAAAAAAAACTGACACCCTTTTTCTCAGTAGTCCCTTACGTCTACAGTGGCTGTCTGCCTTGTTTGAGGTAAACTTTGTTAAAAAAAATAAATAAATAATACAAATAATAAAACGAAGCATTTTTTCAACTTTCAGAATTAATGAATTTTTCATTAAGATTTTTTTAAAACAAATAATCAACTTTTTAATTTCTTATTAAATCAATTTTGTTTATTTAAAACAAAAATGTTTAATAAAGACCCAATAATCAGTAAGTTATCTGTGAGGAAAATACTCTATAATCAGTACGTTATCTGCGAGGAAAATACTCTATAATCAGTACGTTATCTGCGAGGAAAATACTCTATAATCAGTAAGTTATCTGCGAGGAAAATACTCTATAATCAGTAAGTTATCTGCGAGGAAAATACTCTATAATCAGTAAGTTATCTGCGAGGAAAATACTCTATAATCAGTACGTTATCTGCGAGGAAAATACTCAATAATCAGTAAGTTATCTGCGAGGAAAATACTCTATAATCAGTAAGTTATCTGCGAGGAAAATACTCTATAATCAGTAAGTTATCTGCGAGGAAAATACTCTATAATCAGTACGTTATCTGCGAGGAAAATACTCTATAATCAGTAAGTTATCTGCGAGGAAAATACTCTATAATCAGTACGTTATCTGCGAGGAAAATACTCTATAATCAGTAAGTTATCTGCGAGGAAAATACTCTATAATCAGTAAGTTATCTGCAGGGAAAATACTGTATAATCAGTAAGTTATCTGCGAGGAAAATACTGTATAATCAGTAAGTTATCTGCGAGGAAAATACTCTATAATCAGTAAGTTATCTGCGAGGAAAATACTGTATAATCAGTAAGTTATCTGCGAGGAAAATACTGTATAATCAGTAAGTTATCTGCGAGGAAAATACTCTATGATCAGTAAGTTATCTGCGAGGAAAATACTCTATAATCAGTAAGTTATCTGCGAGGAAAATACTGTATAATCAGTAAGTTATCTGCGAGGAAAATACTGTATAATCAGTAAGTTATCTGCGAGGAAAATACTCTATGATCAGTAAGTTATCTGCGAGGAAAATACTCTATAATCAGTAAGTTATCTGCGAGGAAAATACTCTATAATCAGTAAGTTATCTGCGAAGAAAATACTCTATAATCAGTTCGTTATCTGCGAGGAAAATACTCTATAATCAGTTCGTTATCTGCGAGGAAAATACTCTATAATCAGTAAGTTATCTGCGAGGAAAATACTCTATAATCAGTAAGTTATCTGCGAGGAAAATACTCTATAATCAGTAAGTTATCTGCGAGGAAAATACTCTATAATCAGTAAGTTATCTGCGAGGAAAATACCTTATAATCAGTAAGTTATCTGCGAAGAAAATACTCTATAATCAGTAAGTTATCTGCGAGGAAAATACTCTATGATCAGTAAGTTATCTGCGAAGAAAATACTCTATAATCAGTAAGTTATCTGCGAGGAAAATACTCTATAATCAGTAAGTTATCTGCGAGGAAAATACTTTATAATCAGTAAGTTATCTGCGAGGAAAATACTGTATAATCAGTAAGTTATCTGCGAGGAAAATACTGTATAATCAGTAAGTTATCTGCGAGGAAAATACTCTATAATCAGTAAGTTATCTGCGAGGAAAATACTGTATAATCAGTAAGTTATCTGCGAGGAAAATACTGTATAATCAGTAAGTTATCTGCGAGGAAAATACTGTATAATCAGTAAGCTATCTGCGAGGAAAATACTCTATAATCAGTAAGTTATCTGCGAGGAAAATACTCTATAATCAGTAAGTTATCTGCGAGGAAAATTCTGTATAATCAGTAAGTTATCTGCGAGGAAAATACTCTATAATCAGTAAGTTATCTGCGAGGAAAATACTCTATAATCAGTACGTTATCTGCGAGGAAAATACTCTATAATCAGTACGTTATCTGCGAGGAAAATACTCTATAATCAGTAAGTTATCTGCGAGGAAAATACTCTATAATCAGTAAGTTATCTGCGAGGAAAATACTCTATAATCAGTAAGTTATCTGCGAGGAAAATACTTTATAATCAGTAAGTTATCTGCGAGGAAAATACTGTATAATCAGTAAGTTATCTGCGAGGAAAATACTCTATAATCAGTAAGTTATCTGCGAGGAAAATACTCTATAATCAGTAAGTTATCTGCGAAGAAAATACTCTATAATCAGTAAGTTATCTGCGAGGAAAATACTGTATAATCAGTAAGTTATCCGCGAGGAAAATACTCTATAATCAGTAAGTTATCTGCGAAGAAAATACTCTATAATCAGTAAGTTATCCGCGAGGAAAATACTCTATAATCAGTAAGTTATCTGCGAAGAAAATACTCTATAATCAGTAAGTTATCCGCGAGGAAAATACTCTATAATCAGTAAGTTATCTGCGAGGAAAATACTCTATAATCAGTACGTTATCTGCGAGGAAAATACTCTATAATCAGTAAGTTATCTGCGAGGAAAATACTCTATAATCAGTAAGTTATCTGCGAGGAAAATACTCAATAATCAGTAAGTTATCTGCGAGGAAAATACTGTATAATCAGTAAGTTATCTGCGAAGAAAATACTCTATAATCAGTAAGTTATCTGCGAGGAAAATACTCTATAATCAGTAAGTTATCTGCGAGGAAAATACTTTACAATCAGTAAGTTATCTGCGAGGAAAATACTGTATAATCAGTAAGTTATCTGCGAGGAAAATACTCTATAATCAGTAAGTTATCTGCGAGGAAAATACTCTATAATCAGTAAGTTATCTGCGAAGAAAATACTCTATAATCAGTAAGTTATCTGCGAGGAAAATACCTTATAATCAGTAAGTTATCTGCGAGGAAAATACCTTATAATCAGTAAGTTATCTGCGAGGAAAATACTTTATAATCAGTAAGTTATCTGCGAGGAAAATACTGTATAATCAGTAAGTTATCTGCGAGGAAAATACTCTATAATCAGTAAGTTATCTGCGAGGAAAATACTCTATAATCAGTAAGTTATCTGCGAAGAACATACTCTATAATCAGTAAGTTATCTGCGAGGAAAATACTCTATGATCAGTAAGTTATCTGCGAAGAAAATACTCTATAATCAGTAAGTCATCTGCGAGGAAAATACTCTATAATCAGTTCGTTATCTGCGAGGAAAATACTGTATAATCAGTAAGTTATCTGCGAGGAAAATACTGTATAATCAGTAAGTTATCTGCGAGGAAAATACTGTATAATCAGTAAGTTATCTGCGAGGAAAATACTGTATAATCAGTAAGTTATCTGCGAGGAAAATACTGTATAATCAGTAAGTTATCTGCGAGGAAAATACTGTATAATCAGTAAGTTATCTGCGAGGAAAATACTGTATAATCAGTAAGTTATCTGCGAGGAAAATACTCTATAATCAGTAAGTTATCTGCGAGGAAAATACTCTATAATCAGTAAGTTATCTGCGAGGAAAATACTCTATAATCAGTAAGTTATCTGCGAGGAAAATACTCTATAATCAGTAAGTTATCTGCGAAGAAAATACTCTATAATCAATAAGTTATCTGCGAGGAAAATACTGTATAATCAGTAAGTTATCTGCGAGGAAAATACTGTATAATCAGTAAGTTATCTGCGAGGAAAATACTGTATAATCAGTAAGTTATCTGCGAGGAAAATACTCTATAATCAGTAAGTTATCTGCGAGGAAAATACTCTATAATCAGTAAGTTATCTGCGAGGAAAATACTTTATAATCAGTAAGTTATCTGCGAGGAAAATACTGTATAATCAGTAAGTTATCTGCGAGGAAAATACTGTATAATCAGTAAGTTATCTGCAAGGAAAATACTCTATAATCAGTAAGTTATCTGCGAAGAAAATACTCTATAATCAGTAAGTTATCTGCGAGGAAAATACTCTATAATCAGTAAGTTATCTGCGAGGAAAATACTCTATAATCAGTACGTTATCTGCGAGGAAAATACTCTATAATCAGTAAGTTATCTGCAAGGAAAATACTCTATAATCAGTAAGTTATCTGCGAGGAAAATTCTGTATAATCAGTAAGTTATCTGCGAGGAAAATACTCTATAATCAGTAAGTTATCTGCGAGGAAAATACTCTATAATCAGTAAGTTATCTGCGAGGAAAATACTCTATAATCAGTACGTTATCTGCGAGGAAAATACTGTATAATCAGTAAGTTATCTGCGAAGAAAATACTCTATAATCAGTAAGTTATCTGCGAGGAAAATACTCTATAATCAGTAAGTTATCTGCGAGGAAAATACTCTATAATCAGTAAGTTATCTGCGAGGAAAATACTCTATAATCAGTAAGTTATCTGCGAAGAAAATACTCTATAATCAGTAAGTTATCTGCGAGGAAAATACTCTATAATCAGTAAGTTATCTGCGAGGAAAATACTCTATAATCAGTAAGTTATCTGCGAGGAAAATACTCTATAATCAGTAAGTTATCTGCGAGGAAAATACTGTATAATCAGTAAGTTATCTGCGAGGAAAATACTCTATAATCAGTAAGTTATCTGCGAGGAAAATACTCTATAATCAGTAAGTTATCTGCGAGGAAAATACTCTATAATCAGTAAGTTATCTGCGAAGAAAATACTCTATAATCAGTAAGTTATCTGCGAGGAAAATACTCTATAATCAGTAAGTTATCTGCGAGGAAAATACTCTATAATCAGTACGTTATCTGCGAGGAAAATACTCTATAATCAGTAAGTTATCTGCAAGGAAAATACTCTATAATCAGTAAGTTATCTGCGAGGAAAATACTCTATAATCAGTAAGTTATCTGCGAGGAAAATACTCTATAATCAGTAAGTTATCTGCGAGGAAAATACTCTATAATCAGTAAGTTATCTGCGAGGAAAATACTCTATAATCAGTAAGTTATCTGCGAGGAAAATACTCTATAATCAGTAAGTTATCTGCGAGGAAAATACTGTATAATCAGTAAGTTATCTGCGAGGAAAATACTCTATAATCAGTAAGTTATCTGCGAGGAAAATACTCTATAATCAGTAAGTTATCTGCGAAGAAAATACTCTATAATCAGTAAGTTATCTGCGAGGAAAATACTGTATAATCAGTAAGTTATCTGCGAGGAAAATACTCTATAATCAGTAAGTTATCTGCGAGGAAAATACTCTATAATCAGTAAGT
Source organism: Sepiola atlantica (assembly GCA_963556195.1). NCBI lineage: Eukaryota > Metazoa > Mollusca > Cephalopoda > Sepiida > Sepiolidae > Sepiola > Sepiola atlantica. The sequence goes on along the minus strand of OY744549.1, from coordinate 13,302,858 downwards.
TATCTGCGAGGAAAATACTGTATAATCAGTAAGTTATCTGCGAGGAAAATACTCTATAATCAGTAAGTTATCTGCGAGGAAAATACTCTATAATCAGTAAGTTATCTGCGAGGAAAATACTGTATAATCAGTAAGTTATCTGCGAGGAAAATACTGTATAATCAGTAAGTTATCTGCGAGGAAAATACCTTATAATCAGTAAGTTATCTGCGAGGAAAATACTCTATAATCAGTAAGTTATCTGCGAAGAAAATACTCTATAATCAGTAAGTTATCTGCGAGGAAAATACTCTATAATCAGTAAGTTTTCTGCGAGGAAAATACTCTATAATCAGTAAGTTATCTGCGAGGAAAATACTGTATAATCAGTAAGTTATCTGCGAGGAAAATACTCTATAATCAGTAAGTTATCTGCGAGGAAAATACTGTATAATCAGTAAGTTATCTGCGAGGAAAATACTGTATAATCAGTAAGTTATCTGCGAGGAAAATACTGTATAATCAGTAAGTTATCTGCGAGGAAAATACTGTATAATCAGTAAGTTATCTGCGAGGAAAATACTGTATAATCAGTAAGTTATCTGCGAGGAAAATACTGTATAATCAGTAAGTTATCTGCGAGGAAAATACTGTATAATCAGTAAGTTATCTGCGAAGAAAATACTCTATAATCAGTAAGTTATCTGCGAGGAAAATACTCTATAATCAGTAGTTAACTGGAATTTGTGATGAAAAAAAACGGAACTTTAAATTTAAAAAATGATATATTATTATAATATTATTTATTAAAAACCCCTATTTTCTGACATTAAAAATACATAATTCTGACATAATTTCTGATAAACATACGACTTTGTTTAAGTATTTGGAAAATAAGAAAACCTTCACACATTTTTTCAATAAATTATGTGTTTATGAATAAACTAAAGATTGTAATTAAATAAACAACGATTTCTATAGATTTTTTTGGTACTGGTACAGTTTTTGAATAGGACAAAAACTGACTCTGTTAAAATTAGAGTTAAGTTAACAAAAAAAAAATCAGTCCAGTTTGGTTTAATCACGTCTTTTCAATTATTGCATGTTTGCCAGGAATTTTAAGATTTAATCAATTTACAGGTAAAGTTTTCGTCTTCAAATCGAGCTTTCTAAATGACTATGTGCTTCGACATCTTCTGGCTATTTACATAAACGACCAGAAGATGCCAAACAAAACGTCGGTTTTGCCTCGTTCAAAAGCTGTACCAGTCCTCAAAAACCTCATAATGATGCATAGACAGGTGAGCTGAAAAGAGGCAGTAACTGAAATTGTCCTTTTTCAGTTAAATCTAATATTGTGTTTTTTTCAAAACGTAATTTGCAGCTTTTATGTACAAAGAAAGAACACGATTTTCTGAGTTAAAATGCATAAACATTTTATTAATTGAATTTGATGATTATTTGAGAGTCTAGATTGCTATCTCTTAATTATGAGGCGATGTCGAATTAGGGTCTCAATCCAAATCCCCACATTCGTGATAAACATCTTGCACTTAGGATTTACTGTATGCTTAAATGGAGGTGTGTTTTTGTTTTCATCATCAAGCAATTCTTTCTTCCACCATGTTCGGAAGATGACATATACTCACTTTTTTCACAAGGACTTTATTTTATTCTTCATTTTTAATGTAAAAGTAACATCTTTCTTAGTGATGTAATGAAATTAAAGGAGGAAAACTTTTCTTGAAAACGTAATATTTAACATGAGACGAGGTGTACATTCCCTCCAGCAATTGTCCCAAAGTTACTGCTTGTTGCATGTTACTGCTCTCTCTCAACTCTGTTATGGAATCTTGTTTTCTGTTACATTTTGATAGCAAATTGAAAGCCTTTCTAAGTATTAAAATAAGGTTTTGTTTATTTTTCCAAATATTGTTTGTGGTGAGTTTGAAGTAATAATTCCAGGCATTTAGACAAGGATAAACGTAGTATTTGTTCTGTGGTCAGTCAGAGGACGGGAAACATTTTTTTTACTTGGAGGATTTTGGGTTAACTGGATATCCCTCACATTAAAAACTGATCTTGTATGTTACTTGTCCCTTGTATTAAGGCAAGTAAATACAAATGATTATATTATTCAGAGTGGGGCTATTGTTTCACCCTGACATTTTCTCTGTTCTTTCTTCCATTTTTTTTAAAAAGGTAAATCGTCTAATTAAATACATAATTTATGTTTTAAAGCCCTTACATATCAACAAACATGCAGAATAAGAAGTTAACCTGTGTGGAAGTGGACCACAAAATGTCACTTTTACACTCGACAGAATCCTATCCTTCAATGAGCATTGCAAGAAAATAAAGGTAAAGGTTGCTACAAGGAACAACTTGCTGATAAATGCACAAAGTCAAATGTGCACAACAGTATTAGCACTTTAATACTCTACTGTTAAATACTGCGCTGTAGTTTGAGCGTGATCGTGCGATGCTTAATTAATTGACCCAGAATGACTGGGACACTAAGATCAGCCATACTAGAAGCTAAGTACACATTGGTTAGCATTGTGTCTATTCCATATACTAAATGGATGCCAATGTGATACTTTAAAAAAAATAGGTAACCGACAGAAGACACCATTGTAATGCAACAAGGCCGATTGAAATCAAGAACACATCCATGGCAATGATATCTAATTTACAATTTATCTTTTAAATTTTAAGAATTTCAACTTTATTCGTATATTTAGATGTAAACTAAGCATTAAATTTACTAACAGATCTATGCGATTGATTATAATATAAAAATAATTCTACAAAAGTCTGTTTGATTGGGAACATTCCATAATATTTTGATGGATTATGTTCTTTGTCGACTTTTTATTCTGATTGCAAAACAAAAGAATTTATGAAGCCTTAAAAACATTTTGCTGTAATTTAAAAAATTAAATATCAACTTGGTTTCCTTTTTTCTCAGATGAATCACAGAATACATAAAAATGTAAGTATAATCTCCAACTAATCATTTTAACTTAACCGTTCATTTCTTTGTATTTTGAAAAAACAATTTTTGTTTTGATGTCATTCAGTAGTTTTTTTACTTCTATGTAGAAATAATAAAGTAATCTTTACTTCAAATTATTTGATTTTTAATTAGATTATTTTATCTTCAGATTTGTATTCAGTAGTTTTTTCACTTCAATGTAAAAATATTTAAGTAATCTTTACTTAAAATTATTGGATTTTTAATTAGATTATTTTATCTTCAGATTTGTATTCAGTAGTTTTTCACTTCAATGTAAAAATATTTAAGTGATCTTTACTTCAAATTATTTGATTTTTAATTAGATTATTTTATCTTCAGATTTGTATTCAGTAGTTTTTCACTTCAATGTAAAAATATTAAAGTAATCTTTACTTCAAATTATTTGATTTTTAATTAGATTATTTTATCTTCAGATTTGTATTCAGTAGTTTTTCACTTCAATGTAAAAATATTTAAGTGATCTTTACTTCAAATTATTTGATTTTTAATTAGATTATTTTATCTTCAGATTTGTATTCAGTAGTTTTTCACTTCAATGTAAAAATATTTAAGTAATCTTTACTTAAAATTATTGGATTTTTAATTAGATTATTATATCTTCAGATTTGTATTCAGTAGTTTTTCACTTCAATGTAAAAATATTTAAGTGATCTTTACTTCAAATTATTTGATTTTTAATTAGATTATTTTATCTTCAGATTTGTATTCTGTAGTTTTTTCACTTCAATATTAAAATATTTAAGTAATCTTTACTTCAAATTATTTGATTTTTAATTAGATTATTTTATCTTCAGATTTGTATTCAGTAGTTTTTCACTTCAATGTAAAAATATTTAAGTGATCTTTACTTCAAATTATTTGATTTTTAATTAGATTATTTTATCTTCAGATTTGTATTCAGTAGTTTTTCACTTCAATGTAAAAATATTAAAGTAATCTTTACTTCAAATTATTTGATTTTTAATTAGATTATTTTATCTTCAGTAGTTTTTTCACTTCAATGTAAAAATATTTAAGTGATCTTTACTTCAAATTATTTGATTTTTAATTAGATTATTTTATCTTCTGATTTGTATTCAGTAGTTTTTTCACTTCAATGTAAAAATATTTAAGTGATCTTTACTTCAAATTATTTGATTTTTAATTAGATTATTTTATCTTCTGATTTGTATTTATATTCTAGTAAAAAGACGTGAGATTTTTTAGTATTAAACTATATTCAAGATAATAAAGTTTTATAAGTAAATTTTTGAACGTGAGAAATCAAAAGTCCTGAGTCTTTTTATTATACAAAACCATAATTGATTAATTATTTTACAGACTGTAATAAAAAAAAACACGTGTTACTTGGAAGCTAAGCTTTATTCAACTAAAAAAGGAATACAAAATGGTGGAAGATATTGTCAGTTTTAATATGCGTCATCTGACGACTTCCGGCTCCTGGAGCACATATGGAAGCCCATACGAATGTAATATAACACCAGTTGATTCGACCCTACAACACATTCGAAGCCTTGTAAAAGATGGCGCCGGATTTTATTCGATGTAAACCCTCCATGTCAGTTATTTAAGAGGCGAAAATTAAACAAAAATACAGCTAATAACTGTCACCAATCGGTCGAAAATTTTATTTTCAACAGACTCATGTTTTTATTTGCTGATTTTTTTTTAATTTTGGATTTTCACATCAAGGTTTTTATTTCTGAGGTTTCACATCGAGTAAAATCCAGCAACATCTTCAATCCTTTTTTCTTAGTTTAATGTAGTAATAAACAAATAATATTTCCATTGAAAAAAAAACATTTTCTTATTAATGTAAATGTTTGAAATTAATAAAAACATATGCTACAATAATTAAACATTTTATTGGATTACTTTTAACAAACAAATAATCAACCGAAAGTTATTTTTTTTAATATTTGACAAAAAATGACATTTTACGAAATTAATTTTGACAAACAAATTATCAACCAAAAGTTCTTTTTTTCTTAATAACGTTATTTTTTTTATTAGCGGAAGTCGAAATTAAAAAAAAGTTTTCGGTTGATAATTTGTTTGTTAAAATTAATTCAATATTATTAAACTATAATTCGAAGGAAGAATACTAATAAAAAAATCGCATAAACAAAACTAATTTATGAAAATCGCATAAACAAACCCTTTTTTTTTTCATGTGTGGTCATCCGTAGCAGACGTGACGTCATAAATTTAACAGGAAGCCACGTTCACATGAAAAGCCTAGAAAACTAACTTTTATTACATTTGGTAACGGTTATTTGTTGTTTATTTGGGGGTTTTATTCACCCCCTTTAATATTTTTTTCGTCTTGAGCTATACAAACAAAAATGGTGTGATGAGCTAAAGGTACTACTTCCGGTTTCTTTTTCTTAAAATATCGATTATTCTTGCATATTTAAACATTTTAAACTTCAAATTGCATGCTTCCTCATTTAATAATATTAAAAAAATATCACATCATTATCGCCTATACATAATTTTTTATAGCATTTACTTCAAATTATTTGATTTTTAATTAGATTATTTTATCTTCAGTAGTTTTTTCACGTCACTGTAAAAATATTTAAGTAATCTTTACTTCAAATTATTTGATTTTTAATTAGATTATTTTATCTTCAGTAGTTTTTTCACTTCAATGTAAAAATATTTAAGTAATCTTTACTTCAAATTATTTGATTTTTAATTAGATTATTTTATCTTCAGTAGTTTTTTCACTTCAATGTAAAAATATTTAAGTAATCTTTACTTCAAATTATTTGATTTTTAATTAGATTATTTTATCTTCAGATTTGTATTCAGTAGTTTTTTCATTTCACTGTAAAATCATTTAAGTAATCTTTACTTCAAATTATTTGATTTTTAATTAGATTATTTTATCTTCAGATTTGTATTCAGTAGTTTTTTCATTTCACTGTAAAAATATTTAAGTAATCTTTACTTCAAATTATTTGATTTTTAATTAGATTATTTTATATTCAGATTTGTATTCAGTAGTTTTTTCACTTCACTGTAAAAATATTTAAGTAATCTTTACTTCAAATTATTTGATTTTTAATTAGATTATTTTATCTTCAGTAGTTTTTTCACTTCAATGTAAAAATATTTAAGTAATCTTTACTTCAAATTATTTGATTTTTAATTAGATTATTTTATCTTCAGTAGTTTTTTCACTTCACTGTATAAATATTTAAGTAATCTTTACTTCAAATTATTTTATTTTTAATTAGATTATTTTATCTTCAGTAGTTTATTCACGTCACTGTAAAAATATTTAAGTAATCTTTACTTCAAATTATTAGATTTTTAATTAGATTATTATATCTTCAGATTTGTATTCAGTAGATTTTTCACTTCAATGTAAAAATATTTAAGTAATCTTTACTTCAAATTATTTGATTTTTAATTAGATAATTTTGTCTTCAGTAGTTTTTTCACTTATATGTAAAAATATTTAAGTAATCTTTACTTCAAATTATTTGATTTTTAATTAGATTATTTTATCTTCAGTAGTTTTTTCACTTCACTGTAAAAATATTTAAGTAATCTTTATTGCAAATTATTTGATTTTTAATTAGATTATTTTATCTTCAGATTTGTATTCAGTAGTTTTTTCACTTTAATGTAAAAATATTTAAGTAATCTTTATTTCAAATTATTTGAATTTTTATTAGATTATTTTATCTTTAGATTTGTATTTATATTCTAGTAAAAAGACGTGAGATTTTTTAGTATTAAACTATATTCAATATAATAAAGTTTTATAAGTAAATTTTTGAACATGAGAAATCAAAAGTCCTGAGTCTTTTTATTATACAAAACCATAGTTGATTAATTATTTACAGACTGTAATAAAAAAAAACACGTGTTACTTGGAAGCCAAGCTTCATTCAACTAAAAAAGGTATACAAAATGGTGGCAGATATTGTCAGTTTTAATATGCGTCACCTGACGACTTTCGGCTCCGGGAGCACATATGGAAGCCCATACGAATGTAATATAACACCAGTTGATTCGACCCTACAATACATTCGAAGCCTTGTAAAAGATGGCGCCGGATTTTATTCGATGTAAACCCTCCATGTCAGTTATTTAACAACTCAAAGAGGCGAAAATTAAAGAAAAATACAGCTAATAACTGTCACCAATCGGTCGAAAATTTTATTTTCAACAGACTCATGTTTTTATTTGCTGAATTTTTATTTATTTTGGATTTTCACATCAAGGTTTTTATTTCCGAGGTTTCACATCGAGTAAAATCCAGCAACATCTTCAATCCTTCAAGTTTGCAAGGCTCCGAATACAAGGATTTTAAAAAATGTAATGAAAGCGGTTTAAAATATTTTAAACCGCTTTCATTACATTCTTAAATTAAGAATTAAGCAGGTAAATAAAACAAGGCTTTTTATTTTAGATTTTTATGTGAACGTGGCTTTCTGTTAAATTTACGACGTCACGTCCGCTACGGATGACCACAAATGTAAAAAAAACGTTGTTGTTAGACTTTCTTGTTTATGCGATTTATAAGTACTGTTTCTTCGAATTATAGTTTAATAATAACAATACATTTGTTTAATTTTTTTATTTTTTTTAGTTTAATACAGTAATAAACAAATAATATTTCCATTGAAAATACACATTTTCTTATTAATGTAAATGTTTGAAATAAATAAAAACATATGCGACAATAATTAAACATTTTATTGGATTACTTTTAACAAACAAATTATCAACCGAAAGTTATTTTTTTTAATATTTGACAAAAAATGACATTTTACGAAATTAATTTTGACAAACAAATTATCAACCAAAAGTTCTTTTTTTCTTAATAACGTTATTTTTTTATTAGCGGAAGTCGAAATTAAAAAAAAAGTTTTCGGTTGATAATTTGTTTGTTAAAATTAATTCAATATTATTAAACTATAATTCGAAGGAACAATACTAATAAAAAAATCGCATAAACAAAACTAATTTAGGAAAATCGCATAAACAAACCCTTTTTTTTTTCATGTGTGGTCATCCGTAGCAGACGTGACGTCATAAATTTAACAGGAAGCCACGTTCACATAAAAATCTAAATGAAAAGCCTAGAAAACTAACTTTTATTACATTTGGTAACGGTTATTTGTTGTTTATTTGGGTTTTTTTTCACCCCCTTTAATAGTTTTTCATCTTGAGCTATACAAAAAAAAACATGGTGTGATGAGCTAAAGGTACTACTTCCGGTTTCTTTTTCTTAAAATCTCGATTATTTTTGCATATTTAAACATTTCAAACGTGTTTTTCTTCAGATTACATGGTTCCTCATTTAATGATATTAAAAAAAACACATCATTATCGCCTATACAGAATTTTTGGTGCTTCTTGCTTAAAATGCCGAAAAAAAGATTTCTGTGTCTTTTAAAGTTTAAGAGGTAAATAAGGGGCAATAACTCTTAATTTTATTTTTGAGCCAGACTTTATCCTGAATTGTTATTTTGAGCCAAAATTTATCGTTAATTTTTAACAAGACTGATATTATCTTCAACTGGAATTATGGATTTGAAATTGTTCCAGTTCGAAGATGTGCTATATTTTACGTCAGAAAAAGCAAAGCAGATAGATTTTTTGCAAGCGCATGGTCTTATTTCAGGAGAAGAGACCTGTAATTGTGGGCATGAAATGCGACTTAAAATAAAATCTTAATTTTTCCATTTATGTATACATTGTTGTTCATTTATTACTAAAAATTTTTCAAAATCATAAATTTCCCATTTACGTATAATTTGTTGTTCATTTATTACTAATTAATTGAATGTCGCAGTAAATTACGTTACATGTAATAACAACAGGTGATAAGAGTTATTGCCCCTTATTTACCTCTTCAACTTTAAAAGACACAGAAATCTTTTTTTCGGCATTTTAAGCAAGAAGCACCGAATTTTTTATAGCATTCTGTTGAGTGTTTACACATTCGAACTCATCATTTCCCTGGAAAATAAAAACGTCTATTTAAATAATAAAATATTAAAATGATTGAATAATATTTTCCCCTGAAATCAAAGAGATCGACACAATTGCGAAATCGTTTTGTTTTATCTCTACTTTAATTTTTTGCGAACCTGCATTTCCGGTCGCCATCTTGAATTCACACTTACACCCGTTTTAACTCGAACACTAACATAAAATTTTATTTTAGAAATACGATTCCAGCTTATCAAAAAGTTATTACTTAAATTTCTTTGTTTTACGATCTTTTAAAAAGTATGCTATGAACTTTTTAAAAGTGAAGAAAAAAATGTTTTTTTATTTAATTGTTACTTAAATTTCTTTGTTTTACGATTTTCTAAAAAGGTATGCTATTAATTTTCTAAAAATGAAGAAAAAAAACGTTGTCTTTTTTTAAATTCATATTAATTTGAGATTTTTCTATCTTCATATTCGGTTTAACATAAACAAAAAAACAAAAAACAAACGATTCCGATAATTATAAACTTATTGACAGTAAAGCATGTAAAACTGCGGTTATAGTTGAAGATAATATTCAGATAAGATTAACTGTTTCAAGTGAAATGAATAGCCTGTGCATAATGGAAGGTGTTTATTCATATTATATTTTTAGCAATTATGCAGAGTTTTTAGTTTGAAGTAAACTAGCAAATATATGCTTCCTCCGGTCGCATATATTTGCTAGTTGTTTTATTTAATTGCTCAGTAAATTTGTAGTTTTGTTTGTTTGTTTTTTAAGAAAGAAAATCACCCCATCCTTTATTTTAATAAATAAAACCGGAATAATAAAAACAGTTTTGAAACGAAATTTACACTTTACGGCGTAAAATGTAAAACAAAAAATCCTAAACTCACTTAAGGTCGTAAAAAGATGATAATATTTCAAGTTTTTAACATAAAAAAAATGTGTACCTAAAATAAAATCAACAATTAAAAAAATGAAATGAAGTTAATTATTTGCTCAGTACAATGTGTTTAGTTTTTCTTACAAAATAATAGTTATTTTTTAATCAATCATTTTTCAAATTAAATAATTTATTTTATAAATATGTGCTTTAAAACATAATTTGTTATAATATTATAAAAAAACAAATAACCCAAAACGTTTTACTAAAAAATAATTTCAGAAAATCTGTTGTTTATAATCTCTCTCTCTTTTGAAATAGAACTTTCTGTGCGTTCGAAATGGCACATTATACTTAATAATCAGAGGGCGGGTAAGACATATACTACATTACACCTTCCTGAAAAAAGGAGGAGGTATTGCCTGGGAGGAAAGTATAATGACAACCGAACAGATACTACACCACCACCCGCCTCAAAAAGTAAAGGAGAAATAATCTCTGGGAGGGAAGTGTGATGATCACAGAATAAACACTACACCCCCTTCCCAAATAAGGAGTTCGTAATGCCTGGGAGGGTGGTATAATCACAACAGAACAGATACTCATTACATCCACACATTTCAGAAGAGGAGAAGGTAATGCCTGGGAAGATAGTATCATTAAAACAGAACAGATACTACACTACCTCCACATTTCTTAAAAAAGAGGAAGTAATGCCTGGGAGGTTGGTATGACAACAGAACAGATACTATACTACCTCATCACCTCTCAAGCAATTAGGAAGTAATGCTTGGGAGGATGGTATAATGAAAACAGAACAGATACTACACAAATTCCACACCTCTCAAAAAAAGGAAAGGTAATGCATGAGAGGATGGGATCATGTCAACATAATAGATACTACACTACCTCCACACCTCTCTAAAAAGGAAGAGGTTATGCCTAGGAGGATGGTATCATGAAAGCAGAACAGATACTATACTACCTCCACACCTCCCCATTAAAGGAGGAGGTAATGCCTGAGAAAATGGTATCATGACAACAGAAAAGATACTACACTACACCCACACCTCTCCAAAAAGGAAGGAGGTAATGCCTTGGAAGATGGTATCATGTCAAGAAAATCGATACTAAACTACCTCCGCACCCTTCAAAAAAGGGTGAGGTAATGCCTGGGAGTATGCTCACATGACAACAAAACAAATACTACACTACCTCTTTACCTCTCAAAAAAGGAGGAGATAATGCCTGGGTGGATGGTATCATAACAACAGAATAGATATTACACTAACTTCACATCTCTCAAAAAAAGAGGGGGTAATGCCTGGGAGGATAACCTGAAAACAAAAACAGATACTACACTACCTCCACACCTCTCAAAAAACGAGTTAATGTATGGGGTGATGGTATCATGACAAAAGGAAATATACTACACTATGCCCCTGAATTGAGCATTTAAAGATTGTACATTAGTTAGAAATAGTATATACTATACTATTTCATGATAGATACAATAGTCTTAAATAGTATAGGTTCGGCTTCAGACGTACATCATCTCCATTATTAATAGATATGCTATGATAATAATACATTTTATTAATAATTTAAATGTTTGGAATAAAACAAAAAATATGCTCTCATAATAATACATTTGATTAATTATTTTTTGTTGGGGTGGTATGTTTTCACAAATTGATTTTTTTTTTAATTTAATGGGCACTCCAAAAGATGACAGTGCCGTGTTTACTTCCGGTTTACCCTGCAGTAAATGTAGCTTTCTTATCAAGTACAGATGATCAAAAATGATTTAAAAAGCTATTTTTTAATTCATATATGACAATATAATAAAATCTTTGTTGCCATTTCACAAAATACAAAAAGACGTTTCAAATCTTTGTTTAAAACAATGTTTGCTTATGTTTTTTGTTACTAAATTGTTATAAAATATTTGCTTTATTTTGTAGGTGCCACATGCGTCTCTGACATTCTTGTTTTGTATATCTATCTGAATATATTATATAGTGTTTTTCCTTCAAGCTTGAAGAAATTCGTCTCAGTATTTGGAATATGCCCCAAAGTTTTTGGAATAGGAATTTAATGTTCGACAATGTAATCAAAAGTTCCCTAAGGTTCTGTTATGTTGCAAGTTTTGCATTGTGCTTCTGTCTGGTTACTACTTGTATATAGCCTGGCACAAAGAGAAATTGACTGGCATTTGCCAGCATGTCATTAACGACCTTATGTGCATAAAAGAGTGACTCTAGGACTTTTTTTCATAGTACTTTAGTAATTTAAGGTCTTACTCGTATGTGGAACTGAATAATGCGTTTATGGACAATCTGATGCAAGTATTTAGTTTCACAACGAGGTGTATTCAAGGACGATTCATTCAGGTCTAACATTGTGAGATCTTTATCCTCATTACCAACAGTTTTAAACATGTCAATACAAACATTCAACATTATTTTAACGTCTATAGTAGTGCAAATTCATTTCCGCCACTGATATATAACAAGTGTATCACTGGTTAAACTCACTAGAAGTAGTTAATCGTCGTTCTCATTGTAAATTGATCTGACTGCATGAATGTGTATGCATATACCAACACATTGAATCATTGTTAGGCTCGATATATTCCGTATTCGGTGATTGTACTGTCTCATGAATCTGAGGAGTGAGGAATGTCTTGGTAGCTATTACACGCTCCCATATGTTGTTTCTAATGACTGCTGTAAATAATAATGCCTGACAGAGCAGATATTGTGTTGGTGCCTCCCTTTGTAAAGTCTTAATGAAACAAAGTAGTAATCAAACTTATAGAAATAAAGAGAAAACGAAAGAGAGAGAAAGTAGAAGATAAAGATACATGCTTACAGAAACAAACCCAACAATCTAATTTTTGAAAAGATATAATGAGCGAATAGAGCTGCAGTTCTACATTATGCCTTGAAAACTCATAGGAATGTTTATTGACTTGAGTCATCCCATAGTAGTAGGCATAGGTTGACAAATCTCGAGCTTCAGAGGTGGTTCAATAATTTATCATGTTTTTAGTAATGGCTGAATATGTATATGGATCGCAACACCTGTATACATATATAGCACATGGTATTCCCAAATGGTCACCCTTCTGGTACTGGCCAGGCTCAACGTTGCTTATCTTCAGTTATCTAACAAGAACCGTTTTGTCAACGTGATTATGCCGTATATATGTAAATGTGATTATGCCGTATATATGTAAATGTGATTATGCTGTATATAATGTTTATTGGCACCGGCTAAATAGTGGTATGTGTCACATTCCGGTCACCGTCATGCATAGCGCTTTTCCACCATTGCTAGTTGCCATGTTGAGATTGAAATAAAATTGATTATTTGGGACCATCTCTGATAAGTAGATTTCAGATGTATTCTCTAACGCATATATATATATATATATATATATATATATATATATATATATATACATAGTTTATCATGCCACACTGATTTGAGCAGAGATGACACTCATTATTTGTGATATCATAAAATTCAGTGACGAGTGAGTAGTAGGTATTAGTCTGAACTATTTAGAAATTTCTTTTTAATGGATTCAGCAGATCTTTTTAGAATTGTTTTTGTTCTACATGAGATGAGTCATGGATATTAGTTATGCTGGATTATTATATTTACCCTTCAATTACCTCTGTCCAAATGGCTAAGCAATCTCTCTAGGACTCTCGTTGTGCCACTTATAGTTAGAATGTCTAACTTCTTTTTAGCTATGATTATTTTCCACTTTTCCTCTTTTGGATAACATATCTAGTGTTTGGTACACGTTATTCACATTTGTTATTATCCCACAATGAAAAGAAACCACTATAGATGTCGAGAAGCTTTTATGATATGAGTGTTAATTTTTCATATCTTCTACAGTGGTTACTATTGTGCAATCGTACAGGTCTTGGCTTTCTGGAACCATCATCAATAGTCTGAGCCCTGCACATTAGATAATGTGACAGAGTACATTGTGTTGTAGAGATTAAATGTTATATTATTTGGCATTTCTTGACTGAAACATATATATCTGTGAGAGTTGTGGACTCTGCCAATATTAGAGTGTGCAACATGCATCATTTGAACAAATTGGCCATAACCATCTTAATCTTGCCAATTTGTGTGCGGGAGGTATATTAAGCCCTATCTATGGGTGCAAACTTACAGTGGTCAGTTTTTGATGTTAATTGAAATAACAAAATAGTTTTAAAAGTTGTTATCCGTTCCTGAATTCTATCTATTGTGTCAGATAAAATATCAATGAACAAAACACCTTGAAATAACAACAATAATATGTTATGGTTTTGAATAGATAAAGTTTTGTGAATGAAATAAATTCAAAAGTTGTTGGCATGGAAACGAAGAATGCATGACTTGGAATGAAAAAAATCTCGGTGAATGAAGAACTATTCAAAATATACTTATCTTTTTGAAGAGATGGGCGTATGTCACAGAGAAATTAATATGTCTACAATCAGTTATGTTGTTGAGATTGTCGTATTTCGAAAAAGGCAACGGTTTGCAAAATCGAGAGGACAGAAATCTCTACTAGATTAAAAGGCAGGTTTCTGATAGACTTAACAATACAGTGTTTGACAACATCTTTTTCATGAGTTGATTTCGATTCTGGGTTTAGACGAGTCTAATCTGATGACTTTGAGAATAGATAAGAAGTCGACTCTAAAACAAATTTACCCTTTTTAGTGGCAGAATCAAATACCCACATTTATTTTAGCTGAGAATGTATATAAGAGAAAGGTGGACGGCTTTTCTTATGAGCTAAGAGCACCAGGTCACATAACATTTCACATTACTCATTTCATGTTTTCTTCTTTTTTGCCAAAGTGATATGAGGATATCGGTTTGATAAGAACATTTCTTTTATGTCTTAACTTGCTATTTTAAAAGGTAGTTTAGTTGGAAATCTATAGTATTTTCACCAAGGTGTTAAGAAAGATTTTTGATTGATAATTCCATATTTTTCAACAGAAGTTGGTTTAGAATTTTCCATGTCTGTGATAAAGTGTTTTCTTTTTAAATCAAAATTATGTAATATTAATTATTTATCATCAAAACTGAACAACAAAATATTTTGCTTGTTTAAATTTATTGCATACAAATATAAAGTATGTTAAAATTTTTTGATAACATATTTTCTTTATTTACAGATTGAAACTATTACAGAAAAGGATGGTTGTTTTTAGTTTGACAAGAATTAAGAAAACTCTGCATCAATAAATAACTGCCATCTCATTTTTCTATATGTACGTTTATCATTATTTTCATGTGTCAAATAATATTTTGTTGATTTGTATTTTCAGAGTCCTCGTCTGAAAAATCACATGTAAATACACAAAAGTGAAAAACTCTACCATTGTAACGTTTCTGAATTTGTATGTTCACATAGTTTCAATCTAACACTTCACATGTGAATACACACCGATAAGATGTTGTCTCAAGTACCAACACTAAACTGGATACTCTAACCAGACTACATGAGTTCTTGTCCTGGAATCCGGTAAGACAAAAAGACCACAAGAAAAATATACTGTAACATAATAAACTGATAAATTCGAGAGAGGAAAATTGATGTTCTTTACTTCTATGCTAATTCAACATTTGTGAGGTTAAGGAAAGCTTTAATTGAACTCTCAGATATCTATGTATCTCATATAGAGATCTAGTGTTAGTCCCAGGAGAGGCCACTTGTTTTCTGAGACTTTACACTTAATTACAATGAGCAAAAATGAGAAAAGATACTCTTGCAAAGTTTGTGGAACTGCATTTTCATGCAATACAAATTTGAAAAGCCATATGCGAATACACACTGGTGAGAAACCCTATTCTTGTAAAGTTTGTGGTACTGCATTTTCACAGGATAACAGTTTGAAACAGCACATGCGAATACATACAGGTGAGAAACCCTATTCTTGTATGTTTTGTGGTACTGCATTTTCATGCGATAAAAATTTGAAACGGCACATGCGAATACATACAGGTGAGAAACCCTATTCTTGTATAGTTTGTGGTACTGCATTTTCAGACAGTACAAATTTGAAAAAGCACATGCAAATACACACAGGTGAGAAACCCTATTCTTGTATAGTTTGTGGTACTGCATTTTCACGCGATACAAGTTTAAAACAGCACATGCGAATACATTCAGGTGAGAAACCCTATTCTTGTAAAGTTTGTGGAACTGCATTTTCACATCATCCCCATCTGAAAAATCATATGCGAATACACACAGGTGAGAAACCTTATTCTTGTGAAGTTTGTGGTACTGCATTTTCACGCAATACAAGTTTGAAACAGCACATGCGAATACATACAGGTGAGAAACCTTATTCTTGTATAGTTTGTGGTACTGCATTTTCAGACAGTACAAGTTTGAAACGGCACATGCAAATACATACAGGTGAGAAACCCTATTCTTGTATAGTTTGTGGAACTGCATTTTCAGACAGATCAAGTTTGAAACAGCACATGCGAATACACACAGGTGAAAAACCCTATTCTTGCAAAGTTTGTGGAACTGCATTTTCACAGCATTCCACTCTTAAAAAGCACATGCGAATACACACAGGTGAAAAACCCTATACTTGCAAAGTTTGTGGAACTGCATTTTCACAGCATTCCACTCTTAAAAAGCACATGCGAATACACACAGGTGAAAAACCCTATTCTTGCAAAGTTTGTGGAACTGCATTTTCACAGCATTCCACTCTTAAAAAGCACATGCGAATACACACAGGTGAGAAACCCTATTCTTGTGAAGTTTGTGGTACTGCATTTTCACACAATAACTGTTTGAAACAGCACATGCGAATACATACAGGTGAAAAATCCTATTGTAAAGTTTGTGGTACTGCATTTTCACGTGATACAAGTTTGAAACAGCACATGCGAATACATACAGGTGTGCCATCTCCTCAGGCCATCCAGCGCGTCTCTCTGATTGCCGATGAGGGTACCCCTCTTTGTGAGGGTAGCTTTGAATAACCAATAAAAAGCCGTGAACAAAGAGGAAGAAAACATGAAAAGATGAATAAATCAAAACCTACAAACTGGCCGGCCGGCACCCAGGATAAAAAGGGCCCCTCAACTCGTTTATGCACTAGGCGAGAAGTGGTATGCAATGGTACAAACCTTTTTTCCTCTGAAAATGTCACTATGGACATGTCAGAGACCAGACAGGGCAGCCACCATGCCTTGATGAAAAAGACCCTGGCACCCAGACTCCACCACAAGCAACGGCCAAAACAGGGAATACAAGGGGCCTAAATTCTCGAAAGTGGTCAGTTGCACAAAATAGGTTTTTACTGCACTGCTACCATTACTCGATGTTCGAGAAGTGGAGTAGTAGCTCAAACGAGATTCTAACCGAGAGAATAAGAGCGTCTGACCTTCCTGAAGAAAAAAAAAACACCCCCGTTTCCAATCTGCGCTCCTTAGTATCCCAAGTGGGCAGATACTTAACACCTGAGGAGATCTCCAGCATAAAAACTGATGCCCTGAAGGACACAGAAAAAGACTATTTACCACGACAAGCAGAGGAATCCAAGTGGAGACTGGAAAACAAATGGAACAAAGAAGAAAAATGGACACTCATATGGTCCATGGCATATGCGAAAACAAAACACAAAAACCAGAAAGAAATCACAAAAGCATGGAAATAAATTTTTTTTCACTACTACCCAGCAAAACGCAATGTCCCCTCTAAGAAACTGAATATGCAGCGCTACAACAGTCTCAAATGGGACTTCAGTGAAACAGAACTGAATTCCATGGGACTGGACGTAGCAGCACTTATAACAAATAACATCAGCCCCCTTCATAACCCTATAACAGTTCCCACCAGCAACCAAAAAACCTCAAGACCCAAATATATCTAGGGAAGTAAGATCGGCAAATGGTGACAGAACTGCCCCCTAGAATAGATCCTATACATCTGCAAGCTACAGATGGATTAACAATATCTCCTACAACAGTCCCAACACAAACACACCTCCCAATACCAGCACACCCACATAACTATTCAAAAACACACCCTAAACAAAATCCCAAAGCCAAACAAAAGCCTACGGAAACTCTCACACCACAAAACTCTTCACTAAATACTCCACCTTCATTATCCCCAGCACTCAGCCCACCTCCACCACCACCATCTCCACCCTTTGAGCCAGATGAGGAACAATTGGCAGTTGAGGAGGACCTACGTAACATCATTGAGGAGGTCAAGTCCATGGGACTAGAGAACCGACCACAACTGTCAAAAATAAAACCCTACAGAACCACCAGAGCCCTCAGGACAAAAGTCAACACTGCACTGCAGAGACTGGTGCCAGATGCAGTGTCGCTCACAGAACTCAACCAGATCACATATGCAGCTGGGCTTTATATCGATAGGATAACATTCCTTCAAAAGAACATTAAAAAGAGATTTAATCCCAGAGCTTCCAAAACTACACCTGCATGGAAGCTCAAGCTGCAAAAAGAATTAAACCTCCATCGGAAAGAAATGAGCTGAATAAAACAGTTCCTCGTCGCTCCCACAACACAAGGGGGACTGAAAAACACCATCAGCAGACTCCATGCAAAGTACCACACAACCAGCAGTGAGAAACTAAACAACGTTGTCAGAGAGCTGGAAGGCAAGATACCAGCACTTGCTAAAAGAATAAAAACCGAGGAAAATAAGAAGGCCCAGTCCCACAACAAACAGTTTGAAGCAAACCCTAGAGTGTTCTATAGAACTCTAATAAGGGATACCATTACTGTAGAAAAACCACCTGAAGAACAAAACCTGGAGAACTACTGGCGACCCCTGTTTGAGTGTGAGGGAGTATACAACCAAGAGGCCCAGTGGATTGAAGACATACAGAGGATATTAGAGACAAAGCCCACAATGCCATCAATATCAGAAGGGGAATCTTCCAAGGTGACAGCCTATCCCCGTTGCTCTTCTGCATGGCAATAGACCCACTTAGCTTCTCAACAACAGGGGAGAGGCCTACAACCTTGGTCAGGGACGCCAGAGAGATCCATCCAAGAAAATCAATCACCTTCTCTTCATGGATGACCTTAAGCTGTATGCAAGCTCTTACACTGAATTGCAACAGCTCCTGCAGGTTGTACACACCTTTTCCTAAGACATTGGAATGAAGTTTGGCTTGGATAAATGCGCCAAGTGCTCCCTCAGGGCTGGGAAAAAAGATTCAGACAGACAATCTACAGCTAGATGAGGAAAATGAGATACGAGATCTCGAAGAGCAGGAGTCCTATAAATACCTTGGCATTGAGGAAAATGACACCATCCAACATGCCAGGATGAGAGAGAAAATTGGCAGAGAGTATGTACGCCGTGTCAGAAAGATCTGCAAAACACAGCTTACAAACAAAAATAAAATAACTGCCATTAACCAACTTGCTATGCCAGTAATTACATACAGCTTTGGCATCATTGATTGGTCTCAACAACCCATCAACAGGCTAGATGTAAAGACACGAAAAATGTTAACCCTCCATAGGGTCATCTATAGAAACCAGTGTCTGCCAAGACTGTACTTGCCCAGAAGAGAGGGACGATTTGATATATCAGAGATAAACCACCAGCATAGAGCCACTATTGTCAGCATTGGCCAGTACCTAAGAAGCTCCTTAAACCTCAGCCTAGCAATGGTACGTGAACATCAAGAGCCAGCATGCAAATTCCATCACGAAGTTGGCCAAGCATTTTAGACAAGGCTGTCATATAGATGAGGCAGAAACACCAAACAATCCTGCCACAGAGATAGCCCAAAAGAGCCGCAAGAGATACACCCAGACTTTTAAGAACAGGTGCATTGATGAGTGGTCAGGACAGAAACGTGCCACATACTTCCTCGATGAACTATCCAAGGACTATATTGATAAGGAAGGGTCCTTGGACTGGCTAAGAAGGGGAGCCCTCCACTACGACCAGGAGAGGCTTATAATGGCCGCACAAGACCAGAGCCTGATGACAAATGCGTTTAAAATGATGGCTGGTCTCAGTCAGGACAACAAGTGCATGTTTTGCCACACTGAAGTGGAGAGTGTGAGCCACCTGATATCGAGTTGCAAAATCATGTTGGCAGATGTCTCCTATACAGCACGACATAATGGAGTGTGCAGATACCTCCACTGGACCATCTGTAATAAACTAAATATCAGATGTAGCAGCAGGCACTGGGAACATCTACCTGAGAGAACTGTGGGGAATGAGACATACACCATCCATTATGACCATGAAATCCCCACAGCTACCTATCTGGAAAACGCAGCTGTCAAACCTGACATTGTAATATGGAACAAGAGAGAGAGAGTGGCAACTTTGGTTGAGGTCAGTGTCCCTAATGATGGGGGCCTAAATAGAGCTGAAAGGGAGAAAATAACAAAATATCAGGGTCTAATGTATGATATGAAAAGAAACTGGAACCTCAACGAGATCTCTATCATTCCAGTTATCATAGGAGCCACTGGACTCATGAAGAAGAACTTGAAAAAGTCTTTAGCAAGTATACCTGGTGAACCAAGTGCAAGAGAAATCCAAACAACTGCACTCAAGGGAACAGCCAGAATCCTGAAAAGAGCTCTCGGTTGGAGTCTGTAAATAGCGGGTGATCGTATGGCATTTGGAAGAATGCCCCGTCCCCAGCAAATGAATGAAAAGAAAAATGAAATGAAAAGAGAAAAACCTGATTCCTGTGGAGTATGCCGCTCATCATTTTCAGTTGAATCAACATTAAATATTCACATGTATCAACACACCTCATCTGTGTGAAGTATGTGGTGCATCATTTTCAGTTGAATCAACATTAAATATTCACATGTATCAACACACCACATCTGTGTGAAGTATGTGGTGCATCATTTTCAGTTGAATCAACATTAAATATTCACATGTATCAACACACCTCATCTGTGTGAAGTATGTGGTGCATCATTTTCAAGAATATACGGTTTAAGAATCCACATGAGAACCCATCCCTTACCAAATATTCAAAATGCAAGATTAATTCTTGAACTGGACTCCACGAAAGCCAGTAAAGGACCATAATAATGATAAACTATAACATAGTCTGTGGGCAGAAGAGGATTCTAACCCAAACCCAAACCCTAACCCTAACCCTAATCATAAACCTTAGCCATGCCCTTAATCCTAAGCCAAACCCTAACCCTTTACAGCTTTACGAACTTACTGAAGTAAAATAAAATGGGATATATTTGAAGTTTTAAGGGGGTTATGCCCTCATAGCTCCCTTAGGGCTACACACAGAGATTCGGGAACACTTCAATTGTCTACCATAATAAATTTTACATAAGAATAGATTTGATGTAGATTCTATAACCTTTTTTACTATAGGGAACACACATTGAGTTTTATATAGAGAGATTTTTTTAATATTCAATTGTCTTCCATAATAAATTTTACATGAGAATAGATTTGATGTAGATTCTATAACCTTTTTTACTATAGGGAACACACATTGAGTTTTATATAGAGAGATTTTTTTAATATTCAATTGTCTTCCATAATAAATTTTACATAAGAATAGATTTGATGTAGATTCTATAACCTTTTTTACTATAGGGAACACACATTGAGTTTTATATAGAGAGATTTTTTTAATATTCAATTGTCTTCCATAATAAATTTTACATAAGAATAGATTTTATGGAGATTCTATAACCTTTTTTACTATAGGGAACACACATTGAGTTTTATATAGAGAGATTTTTTTAATATTCAATTGTCTTCCATAATAAATTTTACATAAGAATAGATTTGATGTAGATTCTATAACCTTTTTTACTATAGGGAACACACATTGAGTTTTATATAGAGAGATTTTTTTAATATTCAATTGTCTTCCATAATAAATTTTACATAAGAATAGATTTTATGGAGATTCTATAACCTTTTTTACTATAGGGAACACACATTGAGTTTTATATAGAGAGATTTTTTTAATATTCAATTGTCTTCCATAATAAATTTTACATAAGAATAGATTTGATGTAAATTCTATAACCTTTTTTACTATAGGGAACACACATTGAGTTTTATATAGAGAGATTTTTTTAATATTCAATTGTCTTCCATAATAAATTTTACATAAGAATAGATTTGATGTAGATTCTATAACCTTTTTTACTATAGGGAACACACATTGAGTTTTATATAGAGAGATTTTTTTAATATTCTGAAAATGCATTAGTTTCATCACACGGTGAACTGTATCAATCAAAATACATGAAACAAATCACCCACTGACTAATGAATACGTAAAACTGTTTATTTCATTACATGGTTTAAAATTATTATTTCAATGTCACATACAGAATTCCCGATAACTAAAAATACATAAAATTTAAATTGTTTTATATGCCAACAGTAAAACAATTTTTGTGAGGTGGATGGTTCATAATTTTCTTAAAGATCAACTTCGAAACGTCACATAGATACTCACAATAAATCAAGTTTTGACCCCAGGAGGGAGCGGGCCTCCATAATCTCTGAGAACTAAACAAAAATTAAGAGAGCAAGACTTTTTTACTTCCATATAATAATTATAATACTGATAATGATAATAATAATAATAATAAATGGAATATATGCAAACTTTATGAATTGGACCACAATGAGAAGTGGTATGAACATGAGCCAAAAGTGGTACAGGAGAACGACAATGTCAAACTTCTTTGGGACATACGCATACAGACTGATAAGGTTCATGAACATTCCAAACCCGACTTAATATTTCTAAATAAAAACAAGAGAACTTGCTTAATCATTGATATAGCCTGCCCATTCGATACCAGAGTGCAGGAGAAAGAACACGAAAAAAAAAAATATCAAGATCTAAAATGGGAATTAGTTAGACTATGGAAGTGTAAAGAAGTAAAGGTGATCCCCGTAGTAATTGGAACACTTGGAACCATAACGAAAAGCAACGATAAATGGCTTAAACAGATTGACGAGACACTTTCTTTTCCAATTCTGCAAAAGGCTTCGAAAGTGTTAAGGTACAGCTTGAATGTCTAAGGTTAATGGAAGTGACTTGATGTTCAAAAAAGAAAACTCCAACTAAAAACATCCAAGTTATCATTATCAGTTGTGCTTAATATCATGTTTTCCGTTTGTACTATAAAAAAGAGAATTATATCCCTAACTTGATTTTTTGTAAAGTTAGAAATAAATGTGTATATTAGAAATATCCTTTGTTTTCTGCAAAATAATAAATTGTATTTTTTGCTGTGACTGTATCAATTTAAGAATTCTATACAAATCGCATCCATTTACTGTGGAGGTCCCCAGATACCGAAGAGCTTTCTACTCCAAAAGCTTATGTCCTCATGCTGCTGGACTCTGGAACTCTCTCTCTGCTCCCTGTTTTCTTGACGTTACTGACATGCAGAAATTTAAAACTAATGTAAACAGACATCTCGCTGCACAGCTCCCAATTTAGGTTGACCCCCCCCCCCCCAAAAAAAAAACTCTTACCCTTTTTCTCAGTAGCCCTTACGTCTACAGTGGCGGCCTGCCTTGTTTGGGATGATCTACGTTAAAAAAAATACTACAGGTCACTTTAATTTCAAACTGACAAGCATGACCGAAAACCTAGTGACAAAGTTTTTTAATTTCTAAATTTTTTTCTGGAAATTAGGTCAACTGTACTTTTAAATACTTCGAATAAAACATTGACCCATATGCGTTATAAGCTTAATAATTTAAAATAGTCTATGGATTGAATAAAAAGAAAGGGTGCTTATGCAGATGAGCGGCCACAGTAAAAATGTATTTTAAAAAAATAATAATATATACTTATTAAGCATTATAATCTTACTCACTGTACAAAAAAGTAGAAAAAATTATCCACTAGAACTTTAATTAAAAGTATTTTTTCCATTCTGCGTATCGTAACAGCGATTCGTTCACAGAGACTTCAGTTTGTTTCTAAAGAAAGAAGATTTCGCAGGGGAGATAATCAACTTTAAATTTCGCAAGAAATCATAATAAAAAACAACATGGCGTCTCTGTGAACAAATCGCTGGTACGATACGCAGAATGGAAAAATACTTGTAATTAAAGTTCTAGTGGATAATTTTTTCTACTTTTTTGTACAGTGAGTAAGATTATAATGCTTAATAAGTATATATATATTTTTTTAATACATTTTTACTGTAGCCGCTCATCTGCATAAGCACCAAAAGTTTGATTCAACTTTTCAGTAAACTTAAGCTTGACAATGGAAGACTGGAAGCAACAGTCGACATCAGTTGAAATGAGTATATTTCGGAAATATAGAAACATAAAAATAAAATCGTTCTCAGAAAGTTTCGAGACTTTTCGATCTGGATACATGACTGATATAACTTCTCAG
This sequence comes from Sepiola atlantica, assembly GCA_963556195.1. NCBI lineage: Eukaryota > Metazoa > Mollusca > Cephalopoda > Sepiida > Sepiolidae > Sepiola > Sepiola atlantica. Next base: position 13,278,547 of record OY744549.1, on the reverse strand, counting down.
CCTTTTGGCTAAGATCAAAGTGTAGTATCTGTTCCGATGGATACTGCACCCCATACTGGTATTGTCTTGGCCTTCAGGGCTTGATTTACGCCGGTCTATGGGTGTGTCCTGTGCAGTTCTAGGAGGTCCACCCTCCCAGGCTTCGCCTCCCCTCTTTGGGGAGGAGTAAGTTTATTGCTTACTGCCTGAGGCGCCCCTACCGGGGAATGCCGACGGGGCTGCTCAGGTAATTTTTAAACCCCACTTTCCCGACCCGACCTTGGGTCACATCTTACTTGTGGGAGTAAGATAAAAACTGGCCTTGTGCCTAACTCCTGGAGAGGAGTAAATCAATACATGACTGATTTGCGCATGTAATGTTGCAATACTATTTCCTGAGAAAAATAAAACACAGAAATAATCATAAAATTTGTTGATGGTTTATAATGTATGGAAACGCTAAAATAAAAATAGACATTGACAAGTCGGAAGGAACCTATAGTTTTTCAAAATTAAATTGTATACATTTCATATTACTTGGGTTCGTTATCATTTTTTGCAATTTATGTACAGGCGAACCGTTTAATTTCATCAGAAAGCGATGATTTAAAATTTTCCAGATTCTCTAATATTTCTAAACTTTTCTCACGAAGTTATCATCACAATATATACATTGGTGTGTCCTTTCTAGTATGGAAAACTGAAACAAAAATAGCCGTTGACAAGTGTAGTCGGAAGGGAACCTTTAGTTTTCCACAATAACATTTTATACATTTCATAATGAAATACGTTTCATAATCACTATTTCAAGATTTCTAAACGTGACCACAACACGTACATTGGTAAACTTGTTTAACCCTATCCCTAACCACAACACGTACATTGGTAAACTTGTTTAACCCTAACCCTAACCCTAACCACAACACGTACATTGGTAAACTTGTTTAACCCTAACCCTAACCACAACACGTACATTGGTAAACTTGTTTAACCCTAACCACAACACGTACATTGGTAAACTTGTTTAACCCTAACCACAACACGTACATTGGTAAACTTGTTTAACCCTAACCTTAACCACAACACGTACATTGGTAAACTTGTTTAACCCTAACCCTAACCACAACACGTACATTGGTAAACTTGTTTAACCCTAACCACAACACGTACATTGGTAAACTTGTTTAACCCTAACCCTAACCACAACACGTACATTGGTAAACTTGTTTAACCCTAACCACAACACGTACATTGGTAAACTTGTTTAACCCTAACCCTAACCACAACACGTACATTGGTAAACTTGTTTAACCCTAACCCTAACCACAACACGTACATAGGTAAACTTGTTTAACCCTAACCACAACACGTACATTGGTAAACTTGTTTAACCCTAACCCTAACCACAACACGTACATTGGTAAACTTGTTTAACCCTAACCCTAACCACAACACGTACATTGGTAAACTTGTTTAACCCTAACCCTAACCCTAACCACAACACGTACATTGGTAAACTTGTTTAACCCTAACCCTAACCACAACACGTACATTGGTAAACTTGTTTAACCCTAACCCTAACCACAACACGTACATTGGTAAACTTGTTTAACCCTAACCCTAACCACAACACGTACATTGGTAAACTTGTTTAACAACAAAATCATCAATATTTAGATTTTAATTTAAAAGTACAGATATTTACTTAATCTGCAATTTTCCAATACATTATTAGACATTTATAAAATACTTGATTCTTGGCGAAGATTTACATTCATTTTCTCAAAAAAATCTAGCATTTAGTATTTATAGCATTTAGTTAAAGGCTGCCGACGACATAGACTAATTATTCTGTCTAGCCTAGAATAAGTCCCTTAGATTTATCTCCCTTGTTCGGCCCTCTTTCTTGGAAGGATTTTTTAGCCTTGACACTGGGCGGGCGGCTTTCCGGTGTTCTGTCCCCTATCTCCTAGCTGCTTAGTCACGGACCGTCATAGAGGAATTTCTATCCACTTAAATATCCCAATATTTTAGGCATCTCCGTTTTTATTATGCTGTGTTAGGGCTGCTGGCAACCGTCGGACAGCGAGCCTAAACTCTTTTTCGGCGAATAATAAAACCTGGGTTTAAACTACACTATGCCTCAGGGTCTTGTTTGTCGATAAGAATTTAGGCTAGCTGTCCGACGGTTGCAAGCAGCCCTAAGGCAGCATACTAACAATCTCATTACAATAATAATTGTGTTTTTTTACCTTAATATTGGGCGACTGCCATTCAGAGATCTGATTTCAGCTTGTAGAATATTGTGTACTGCGTGGAATAGAAGTGACTTGCCGTTAACATTAACATTTTATTTAAAAAGGCATCATTTATCTCTATATGCCCACGATTAAATTCAGCATTGTTCCCGACTTAGCATATTCCGAATAATACTTTTCAAGTCATTGCTTCGCTTGAAGTAATCCATGGAGTGATCAGTTAAGGTCGATAAACAGCTAGTAGTCGCTAGGGGCAAAATCAGAAGAATAGGGTGGATGCGGAAGCGATTTAAAGTGCAATTCATGTATTTCTTCAATCATTGAGATCGACTTGTGACACGATGCATTGTTTTGGTGAAAGAGTACTTTTTTCTTCCCCATTTGTGGCCGTTTTTCGACAATTTCTTTTTTGAAGAAAATTACAGAAGCCCCCGTTATTAACACATATTCCAAGTTGATTGAGAAATGTATTATATGTTTTTATTTCTGAACACACTCTAAACTTTCTTTCTATTGGCTTTTGAGAAATGAAAATGTAACTGGTCTTTCACATTAAAACGATATTTTTTAACAAAATCAAAAAGTAAATTCACATATTGTTTCAGAAGGTAATTTTTTATAACTTGTTTTACTAAACTATCATGAAATTTGCGATTATTTTTTAACAAAATAAAAAGGTTAATTCACATATTGTTTCAGAAGTGCCAATTTTTTAAACTCGTTCTACTCAACTATCATCAAATTTGCGAATATTTTTTAACAATATCAAAAGGTAAATTCACATATTGTTTCAGAAGTGACAATTTTTAAAACTCGTTTTACTCAACTATCATCAAATTTGCGATTATTTTTTAACAAAATCAAAAGGTAAATTCACATATTGTTTCAGAAGTGACAATTTTTAAAACTCGTTCTACTCAACTATCATCAAATTTGCGATTATTTTTTAACAAAATTAAAAAGTAAATTCACATATTGTTTCAGAAGTGACAATTTTTTAAACACGTTTTACTCAACTATCATCAAATTTGCGAATATTTTTTAACAAAATCAAAAGGTAAATTCACATATTGTTTCAGAAGTGACAATTTATAAACTCGTTTTACTCAACTATCATCAAATTTGCGAATATTTTTTAACAAAATAAAAAGGTAAATTCACATATTGTTTCAGAAGTGCCAATTTTTAAAACTCGTTTTACTCAACTATCATCAAATTTGCGATTATTTTTTAACAAAATCAAAAGGTAAATTCACATATTGTTTCAGAAGTGACAATTTTTAAAACTCGTTTTACTCAACTATCATCAAATTTGCGATTATTTTTTAACAAAATCAAAAGGTAAATTCACATATTATTTCAGAAGTGCCAATTTTAAAACTCGTTTTACTCAACTATCATCAAATTTTTGAATATTTTTTAACAAAATCAAAAGGTAAATTCACATATTGTTTCAGAAGTGCCATTTTTAAAAACTCGTTTTACTCAACTATCATCAAATTTGCGATTATTTTTTAACAAAATCAAAAGGTAAATTCACATATTGTTTCAGAAGTGACGATTTTTAAAACTCGTTCTACTCAACTATCATCAAATTTGCGATTATTTTTTAACAAAATTAAAAAGTAAATTCACATATTGTTTCAGAAGTGCCAATTTTTAAAACTCGTTTTACTCAACTATCATCAAATTTGCGATTATTTTTTAACAAAATCAAAAGGTAAATTCACATATTGTTTCAGAAGTGCTAATTTTTAAAACTCGTTCTACTCAACTATCATCAAATTTGCGATTATTTTTTAACAAAATTAAAAAGTAAATTCACATAGTGTTTCAGAAGTGCCAATTTTTAAAACTCGTTTTACTCAACTATCATCAAATTTGCGAATATTTTTTAACAAACTCAAAAGGTAAATTCACATATTGTTTCAGAAGTGCCAATTTTTTAAACTCGTTTTACTCAACTATCATCAAATTTGCGAATATTTTTTAGAAAATCAAAAGGTAAATTCACATATTGTTTCAGAAGTGCCAATTTTTAAAACTCGTTTTACTAAACTATCATCAAATTTGCGAATATTTTTTAGAAAATCAAAAGGTAAATTCACATATTGTTTCAGAAGTGCCAATTTTTTAAACTCGTTTTACTCAACTATCATCAAATTTGCGAATATATTTTAGAAAATCAAAAGGTAAATTACCATATTGTTTCAGAAGTGACAATTTTTAAAACTCGGTTTACTCAACTATCATCAAATTTGCGAATATTTTTAAACAAAATCAAAAGGTAAATTCACATATTGTTTCAGAAGTGACAATTTTTTAAATTCGTTTCACTCAACTATCATCAAATTTGCGAATATTTTTTAGAAAATCAAAAGGTAAATTCACATATTGTTTCAGAAGTGACTATTTTTTAAACTCGTTTTACTCAACTATCATCAAATTTGCGAATATTTTTTAACAAAATCAAAAAATAAATTCACATATTGTTTCAGAAGTGACAATTTTTAAAACTCGTTTTACTCAACTACCATCCAATTTGTGAATTTTTTTTAACAAAATCAAAAGGTAAATTCACATATTGTTTCAGAAGTGCCAATTTTTAAATCTCGGTTTACTCAACTATCATCAAATTTGCGAATATTTTTTAACAAAATCAGAAGGTAAATTCACATATTGTTTCAGAAGTGACAATTTTTATAACTCGTTTTACTCGACTATCATCAAATTTGTGAATATTTTTTAACAAAATCAAAAGGTAAATTCACATATTGTTTCATAAGTGACAATTTATCAAACTCGTTTTACTCAACCATCATCAAATTTGCGAATATTTTTAACAAAATCAAAAGGTAAATTCACATATTGTTTCAGAAGTGAAAATTTATCAAACTCGTTTTACTCAACTATCATTAAATTTGTGAATATTTTTTAACAAAATCAAAAGGGAAATTCACATATTGTTTCAGAAGTGACAATTTTTAAAACTCGTTTTACTCAACAATCATTAAATTTGTGAATATTTTTTAACAAAATCAAAAGGTAAATTCACATATTGTTTCAGAAGTGACAATTTTTAAAACTCGTTTTACTAAACTATCATCAAATTTGCGATTATTTTTTAGAAAATCAAAAGGTAAATTCACATATTGTTTCAGAAGTGCCAATTTTAAAAACTCGGTTTACTCAACTATCATCAAATTTGCGAATATTTTTTAACAAAATCAAAAGGTAAATTCACATATTGTTTCAGAAGTGACAATTTTTAAAACTCGTTTTACTCAACTATCATCAAATTTGCGAATATTTTTTAGAAAATCAAAAGGTAAATTCACATATTGTTTCAGAAGTGACAATTTTTAAAACTCGTTTTACTCAACTATCATTAAATTTGGGAATATTTTTTAGAAAATCAAAAGGTAAATTCACATATTGTTTGAGAAGTGACAATTTTTAAAACTCGTTTTACTCAACTATCATTAAATTTGGGAATATTTTTTAGAAGATCAAAAGGTAAATTCACATATTGTTTCAGAAGTGACAATTTTTAAAACTCGGTTTACTCAACTATCATCAAATTTTCCGAATATTTTTTAACAAAACTAAAAGGTAAATTCACATATTGTTTCAGAAGTGCCAATTTTCAAAACTCGTTTTACTCAACTATCATTAAATTTGCGAATATTATTTAGAAAATCAAAAGGTAAATTCACATATTGTTTCAGAAGTGACAATTTTTTTAATTCGTTTTACTCAACTATCATCAAATTTGCGCATATTTTTTAACAAAATCAAAAGGTAAATTCACATATTGTTTCAGAAGTGCCAATTTTTAAAACTCGTTTTACTCAACTATCATCAAATTTGCGATAATTTTTTAGAAAATCAAAAATGAAAAAATCAACATATTGTTTCAGAAGTGCCAATTTTTAAAACTCGTTTTACTCAACTATCACCAAATTTGCGATTATTTTTTAGAAAATCAAAAGGTAAATTCACATATTGTTTCAGAAGTGCCAATTTTTAAAACTCGGTTTACTCAACTATCATCAAATTTGCGAATATTTTTTAACAAAATCAAAAGGTAAATTCACATATTGTTTCAGAAGTGACAATTTTTAAAACTCGTTTTACTCAACTATCATCAAATTTGCGAATATTTTTTAGAAAATCAAAAGGAAAAATCCACATATTGTTTCAGAAGTGACAATTTTTAAAACTCGTTTTACTCAACTATCATAAAATTTGCGAATATTTTTTAACAAAATCAAAAGGTAAATTCACATATTGTTCTAGAAGTGACAATTTTTAAAACTCGTTTTACTCCATTATCATCAAATTTGCGAATATTTTTTAACAAACTCAAAAAGTAAATTGACATATTGTTTAAGAAGTGACAATTTTTATAACTCGTTTTACTCAACTATCATCAAATTTGCAGTTATTTTTTAGTAGATCAAAAGGTAAATTCACATATTGTTTCAGAAGTGACAATTTTTAAAACTCAGTTTACTCAACTATCATCAAATTTGCGAATATTTTTTAACAAAATCAAAAGGTAAATTCACATATTGTTTCAGAAGTGACAATTTTTAAAACTCGTTTTACTAAACTATCATCAAATTTACGAATATTATTTAGAAAATCAAAAGGTAAATTCGCATATTGTTTCGGAAGTGCCAATTTTTTAAACTCGTTTTACTCAACTATCATCAAATTTGCGAATATTTTTTAGAAAATCAAAAGGTAAATTCACATATTGTTTCAGAAGTGACAATTTTTTAAATTCGTTTTACTCAACTATCATCAAATTTGCGAATATTTTTTAACAAAATCAAAAGGTAAATTCACATATTGTTTCAGAAGTGACAATTTTTAAAACTCGTTTTACTCAACTATCATCAAATTTGCGATTATTTTTTAACAAAATCAAAAGGTAAATTCACATATTATTTCAGAAGTGCCAATTTTAAAACTCGTTTTACTCAACTATCATCAAATTTTTGAATATTTTTTAACAAAATCAAAAGGTAAATTCACATATTGTTTCAGAAGTGCCATTTTTAAAAACTCGTTTTACTCAACTATCATCAAATTTGCGATTATTTTTTAACAAAATCAAAAGGTAAATTCACATATTGTTTCAGAAGTGACGATTTTTAAAACTCGTTCTACTCAACTATCATCAAATTTGCGATTATTTTTTAACAAAATTAAAAAGTAAATTCACATATTGTTTCAGAAGTGCCAATTTTTAAAACTCGTTTTACTCAACTATCATCAAATTTGCGATTATTTTTTAACAAAATCAAAAGGTAAATTCACATATTGTTTCAGAAGTGCTAATTTTTAAAACTCGTTCTACTCAACTATCATCAAATTTGCGATTATTTTTTAACAAAATTAAAAAGTAAATTCACATAGTGTTTCAGAAGTGACGATTTTTAAAACTCGTTCTACTCAACTATCATCAAATTTGCGATTATTTTTTAACAAAATTAAAAAGTAAATTCACATATTGTTTCAGAAGTGCCAATTTTTAAAACTCGTTTTACTAAACTATCATCAAATTTGCGAATATTTTTTAGAAAATCAAAAGGTAAATTCACATATTGTTTCAGAAGTGCCAATTTTTTAAACTCGTTTTACTCAACTATCATCAAATTTGCGAATATATTTTAGAAAATCAAAAGGTAAATTACCATATTGTTTCAGAAGTGACAATTTTTAAAACTCGGTTTACTCAACTATCATCAAATTTGCGAATATTTTTAAACAAAATCAAAAGGTAAATTCACATATTGTTTCAGAAGTGACAATTTTTTAAATTCGTTTCACTCAACTATCATCAAATTTGCGAATATTTTTTAGAAAATCAAAAGGTAAATTCACATATTGTTTCAGAAGTGACTATTTTTTAAACTCGTTTTACTCAACTATCATCAAATTTGCGAATATTTTTTAACAAAATCAAAAAATAAATTCACATATTGTTTCAGAAGTGACAATTTTTAAAACTCGTTTTACTCAACTACCATCCAATTTGTGAATTTTTTTTAACAAAATCAAAAGGTAAATTCACATATTGTTTCAGAAGTGCCAATTTTTAAATCTCGGTTTACTCAACTATCATCAAATTTGCGAATATTTTTTAACAAAATCAGAAGGTAAATTCACATATTGTTTCAGAAGTGACAATTTTTATAACTCGTTTTACTCGACTATCATCAAATTTGTGAATATTTTTTAACAAAATCAAAAGGTAAATTCACATATTGTTTCATAAGTGACAATTTATCAAACTCGTTTTACTCAACCATCATCAAATTTGCGAATATTTTTAACAAAATCAAAAGGTAAATTCACATATTGTTTCAGAAGTGAAAATTTATCAAACTCGTTTTACTCAACTATCATTAAATTTGTGAATATTTTTTAACAAAATCAAAAGGGAAATTCACATATTGTTTCAGAAGTGACAATTTTTAAAACTCGTTTTACTCAACAATCATTAAATTTGTGAATATTTTTTAACAAAATCAAAAGGTAAATTCACATATTGTTTCAGAAGTGACAATTTTTAAAACTCGTTTTACTAAACTATCATCAAATTTGCGATTATTTTTTAGAAAATCAAAAGGTAAATTCACATATTGTTTCAGAAGTGCCAATTTTAAAAACTCGGTTTACTCAACTATCATCAAATTTGCGAATATTTTTTAACAAAATCAAAAGGTAAATTCACATATTGTTTCAGAAGTGACAATTTTTAAAACTCGTTTTACTCAACTATCATCAAATTTGCGAATATTTTTTAGAAAATCAAAAGGTAAATTCACATATTGTTTCAGAAGTGACAATTTTTAAAACTCGTTTTACTCAACTATCATTAAATTTGGGAATATTTTTTAGAAAATCAAAAGGTAAATTCACATATTGTTTGAGAAGTGACAATTTTTAAAACTCGTTTTACTCAACTATCATTAAATTTGGGAATATTTTTTAGAAGATCAAAAGGTAAATTCACATATTGTTTCAGAAGTGACAATTTTTAAAACTCGGTTTACTCAACTATCATCAAATTTTCCGAATATTTTTTAACAAAACTAAAAGGTAAATTCACATATTGTTTCAGAAGTGCCAATTTTCAAAACTCGTTTTACTCAACTATCATTAAATTTGCGAATATTATTTAGAAAATCAAAAGGTAAATTCACATATTGTTTCAGAAGTGACAATTTTTTTAATTCGTTTTACTCAACTATCATCAAATTTGCGCATATTTTTTAACAAAATCAAAAGGTAAATTCACATATTGTTTCAGAAGTGCCAATTTTTAAAACTCGTTTTACTCAACTATCATCAAATTTGCGATAATTTTTTAGAAAATCAAAAATGAAAAAATCAACATATTGTTTCAGAAGTGCCAATTTTTAAAACTCGTTTTACTCAACTATCACCAAATTTGCGATTATTTTTTAGAAAATCAAAAGGTAAATTCACATATTGTTTCAGAAGTGCCAATTTTTAAAACTCGGTTTACTCAACTATCATCAAATTTGCGAATATTTTTTAACAAAATCAAAAGGTAAATTCACATATTGTTTCAGAAGTGACAATTTTTAAAACTCGTTTTACTCAACTATCATCAAATTTGCGAATATTTTTTAGAAAATCAAAAGGAAAAATCCACATATTGTTTCAGAAGTGACAATTTTTAAAACTCGTTTTACTCAACTATCATAAAATTTGCGAATATTTTTTAACAAAATCAAAAGGTAAATTCACATATTGTTCTAGAAGTGACAATTTTTAAAACTCGTTTTACTCCATTATCATCAAATTTGCGAATATTTTTTAACAAACTCAAAAAGTAAATTGACATATTGTTTAAGAAGTGACAATTTTTATAACTCGTTTTACTCAACTATCATCAAATTTGCAGTTATTTTTTAGTAGATCAAAAGGTAAATTCACATATTGTTTCAGAAGTGACAATTTTTAAAACTCAGTTTACTCAACTATCATCAAATTTGCGAATATTTTTTAACAAAATCAAAAGGTAAATTCACATATTGTTTCAGAAGTGACAATTTTTAAAACTCGTTTTACTAAACTATCATCAAATTTACGAATATTATTTAGAAAATCAAAAGGTAAATTCGCATATTGTTTCGGAAGTGCCAATTTTTTAAACTCGTTTTACTCAACTATCATCAAATTTGCGAATATTTTTTAGAAAATCAAAAGGTAAATTCACATATTGTTTCAGAAGTGACAATTTTTTAAATTCGTTTTACTCAACTATCATCAAATTTGCGAATATTTTTTAGAAAATCAAAAGGAAAAATCCACATATTGTTTCAGAAGTGACCATTTTTAAAACTCGTTCTACTCAACTATCATCCAATTTGTGAATTTTTTTTAACAAAATCAAAAGGTAAATTCACATATTGTTTCAGAAGTGACAATTTTTAAAACTCGGTTTACTCAACTATCATCAAATTTTGCGAATATTTTTTAACAAACTCAAAAGGTAAATTCACATATTGTTTCAGAAGTGACAATTTTAAAACTCGTTTTACTCAACTATCATCAAATTTGCGAATATTTTTTAACAAAATCAAAAGGTAAATTCACATATTGTTTCAGAAGTGACAATTTTTTTAATTCGTTTTACTCAACTATCATCAAATTTGCGAATATTTTTTAACAAAATCAAAAGGTAAATTCACATATTGTTTCAGAAGTGACAATTTTTACAACTCAGTTTACTCAACTATCATCAAATTTTGCGAATATTTTTTAACAAAACTAAAATGTAAATTCACATATTGTTTCAGAAGTGCCAATTTTTAAAACTCGGTTTACTCAACTATCATCAAATTTGCGATTATTTTTTAGAAAATCAAAAGGTAAATTCACATATTGTTTCAGAAGTGCCAATTTTTAAAACTCGTTTTACTCAACTATCATAAAATTTGCGAATATTTTTTAACAAAATCAAAAGGTAAATACACATATTGTTTCAGAAGTGCCAATTTTTAAAACTCGTTTTACTCAACTCTCATCAAATTTGCGAATATTTTTTAGAAAATCAAAAGGTAAATTCACATATTATTTCAGAAGTGACAATTTTTTAAACTCGTTTTACTCAACTATCATCAAATTTGCGAATATTTTTTAACAAAATCAAAAAATAAATTCACATATTGTTTCAGAAGTGACAATTTTTAAAACTCGTTTTACTCAACTATCATCCAATTTGTGAATTTTTTTTAACAAAATCAAAAGGTAAATTCACATATTGTTTCAGAAGTGACAATTTTTAAAACTCGGTTTACTCAACTATCATCAAATTTGCGAATATTTTTTAACAAAATCAAAAAATAAATTCACATATTGTTTCAGAAGTGACAATTTTTTAAATTCGTTTTACTCAACTATCATCAAATTTGCGAATATTTTTTAGAAAATCAAAAGGAAAAATCAACATATTGTTTCAGAAGTGACCATTTTTAAAACTCGTTCTACTCAACTATCATAAAATTTGCGAATATTTTTTAACAAAATCAAAAGGTAAATTCACATATTGTTTCAGAAGTGACAATTTTTAAAACTCGGTTTACTCAACTATCATCAAATTTTGCGAATATTTTTTAACAAACTCAAAAGGTAAATTCACATATTGTTTCAGAAGTGACAATTTTAAAACTCGTTTTACTCAACTATCATCAAATTTGCGAATATTTTTTAACAAAATCAAAAGGTAAATTCACATATTGTTTCAGAAGTGACAATTTTTAAAACTCGTTTTACTCAACTATCATCAAATTTGCGAATATTTTTTAACAAACTCAAAAGGTAAATTCACATATTGTTTCAGAAGTGCCAATTTTTAAAACTCGTTTTACTCAACTATCATCAAATTTGCGAATATTTTTTAGAAAATCAAAAGTTAAATTCACATATTGTTTCAGAAGTGCCTATTTTTTAAACTCGTTTTACTCAACTATCATCAAATTTGCGAATATATTTTAGAAAATCAAAAGGTAAATTTCCATATTGTTTCAGAAGTGCCAATTTTTAAAACTCGTTTTACTCAACTATCATCAAATTTGCGAATATTTTTTAGAAAATCAAAAGGTAAATTCACATATTGTTTCAGAAGTGCCTATTTTTTAAACTCGTTTTACTCAACTATCATCAAATTTGCGAATATATTTTAGAAAATCAAAAGGTAAATTTCCATATTGTTTCAGAAGTGACAATTTTTAAAACTCGGTTTACTCAACTATCATCAAATTTGCGAATATTTTTTAACAAAATCAAAAGGTCAATTCACATATTGTTTCAGAAGTGACAATTTTTAAAACTCGTTTTACTTAACCATCATCAAATTTGCGAATATTTTTTAGAAAATCAAAAGGTAAATTCACATATTGTTTCAGAAGTGACAATTTTTAAAACTCGTTTTACTCAACTATCATTAAATTTGGGAATATTTTTTAGAAAATCAAAAGGTAAATTCACATATTGTTTCAGAAGTGACAATTTTTATAACTCGTTTTACTCAACTATCACCAAATTTGCAGTTATTTTTCAGAAGATCAAAAGGTAAATTCACATATTGTTTCAGAAGTGACAATTTTTAAAACTCGGTTTACTCAACTATCATCAAATTTTGCGAATATTTTTTAACAAAACTAAAAAGTAAATTCACATATTGTTTCAGAAGTGACAATTTTTAAAACTCGTTTTACTCAACTATCATCAAATTTGCGAATATTATTTAGAAAATCAAAAGGTAAATTCACATATTGTTTCAGAAGTGCCAATTTTTAAAACTCGTTTTACTCAACTATCATAAAATTTTCGAATATTTTTTAGAAAATCAAAAGGTAAATTCACATATTGTTTCAGAAGTGACCATTTTTTTAATTCGTTTTACTCAACTATCATCAAATTTGCGAATATTTTTTAACAAAATCAAAAAGTAAATTCACATATTGTTTCAGAAGTGCCAGTTTTTAAAACTACTTTTACTCAACTATCATCAAATTTGCGATTATTTTCTAACAAAATCAAAAGGTAAATTCACATATTGTTTCAGAAGTGCCAATTTTTAAAACTCGTTTTACTCAACTATCATCAAATTTGCGAATATTTTTTAGAAAATCAAAAGGAAAAATCCACATATTGTTTCAGAAGTGACAATTTTTAAAACTCGTTTTACTCAACTATCATAAAATTTGCGAATATTTTTTAACAAAATCAAAAGGTAAATTCACATATTGTTCTAGAAGTGACAATTTTTAAAACTCGTTTTACTCCATTATCATCAAATTTGCGAATATTTTTTAACAAACTCAAAAAGTAAATTGACATATTGTTTAAGAAGTGACAATTTTTATAACTCGTTTTACTCAACTATCATCAAATTTGCAGTTATTTTTTAGTAGATCAAAAGGTAAATTCACATATTGTTTCAGAAGTGACAATTTTTAAAACTCAGTTTACTCAACTATCATCAAATTTGCGAATATTTTTTAACAAAATCAAAAGGTAAATTCACATATTGTTTCAGAAGTGACAATTTTTAAAACTCGTTTTACTAAACTATCATCAAATTTACGAATATTATTTAGAAAATCAAAAGGTAAATTCGCATATTGTTTCGGAAGTGCCAATTTTTTAAACTCGTTTTACTCAACTATCATCAAATTTGCGAATATTTTTTAGAAAATCAAAAGGTAAATTCACATATTGTTTCAGAAGTGACAATTTTTTAAATTCGTTTTACTCAACTATCATCAAATTTGCGAATATTTTTTAGAAAATCAAAAGGAAAAATCCACATATTGTTTCAGAAGTGACCATTTTTAAAACTCGTTCTACTCAACTATCATCCAATTTGTGAATTTTTTTTAACAAAATCAAAAGGTAAATTCACATATTGTTTCAGAAGTGACAATTTTTAAAACTCGGTTTACTCAACTATCATCAAATTTTGCGAATATTTTTTAACAAACTCAAAAGGTAAATTCACATATTGTTTCAGAAGTGACAATTTTAAAACTCGTTTTACTCAACTATCATCAAATTTGCGAATATTTTTTAACAAAATCAAAAGGTAAATTCACATATTGTTTCAGAAGTGACAATTTTTTTAATTCGTTTTACTCAACTATCATCAAATTTGCGAATATTTTTTAACTAAATCAAAAGGTAAATTCACATATTGTTTCAGAAGTGACAATTTTTACAACTCAGTTTACTCAACTATCATCAAATTTTGCGAATATTTTTTAACAAAACTAAAATGTAAATTCACATATTGTTTCAGAAGTGCCAATTTTTAAAACTCGGTTTACTCAACTATCATCAAATTTGCGATTATTTTTTAGAAAATCAAAAGGTAAATTCACATATTGTTTCAGAAGTGACAATTTTTAAAACTCGTTTTACTCAACTATCATAAAATTTGCGAATATTTTTTAACAAAATCAAAAGGTAAATACACATATTGTTTCAGAAGTGCCAATTTTTAAAACTCGTTTTACTCAACTCTCATCAAATTTGCGAATATTTTTTAGAAAATCAAAAGGTAAATTCACATATTATTTCAGAAGTGACAATTTTTTAAACTCGTTTTACTCAACTATCATCAAATTTGCGAATATTTTTTAACAAAATCAAAAAATAAATTCACATATTGTTTCAGAAGTGACAATTTTTAAAACTCGTTTTACTCAACTATCATCCAATTTGTGAATTTTTTTTAACAAAATCAAAAGGTAAATTCACATATTGTTTCAGAAGTGACAATTTTTAAAACTCGGTTTACTCAACTATCATCAAATTTGCGAATATTTTTTAACAAAATCAAAAAATAAATTCACATATTGTTTCAGAAGTGACAATTTTTTAAATTCGTTTTACTCAACTATCATCAAATTTGCGAATATTTTTTAGAAAATCAAAAGGAAAAATCAACATATTGTTTCAGAAGTGACCATTTTTAAAACTCGTTCTACTCAACTATCATAAAATTTGCGAATATTTTTTAACAAAATCAAAAGGTAAATTCACATATTGTTTCAGAAGTGACAATTTTTAAAACTCGGTTTACTCAACTATCATCAAATTTTGCGAATATTTTTTAACAAACTCAAAAGGTAAATTCACATATTGTTTCAGAAGTGACAATTTTAAAACTCGTTTTACTCAACTATCATCAAATTTGCGAATATTTTTTAACAAAATCAAAAGGTAAATTCACATATTGTTTCAGAAGTGACAATTTTTAAAACTCGTTTTACTCAACTATCATCAAATTTGCGAATATTTTTTAACAAACTCAAAAGGTAAATTCACATATTGTTTCAGAAGTGCCAATTTTTAAAACTCGTTTTACTCAACTATCATCAAATTTGCGAATATTTTTTAGAAAATCAAAAGTTAAATTCACATATTGTTTCAGAAGTGCCTATTTTTTAAACTCGTTTTACTCAACTATCATCAAATTTGCGAATATATTTTAGAAAATCAAAAGGTAAATTTCCATATTGTTTCAGAAGTGCCAATTTTTAAAACTCGTTTTACTCAACTATCATCAAATTTGCGAATATTTTTTAGAAAATCAAAAGGTAAATTCACATATTGTTTCAGAAGTGCCTATTTTTTAAACTCGTTTTACTCAACTATCATCAAATTTGCGAATATATTTTAGAAAATCAAAAGGTAAATTTCCATATTGTTTCAGAAGTGACAATTTTTAAAACTCGGTTTACTCAACTATCATCAAATTTGCGAATATTTTTTAACAAAATCAAAAGGTCAATTCACATATTGTTTCAGAAGTGACAATTTTTAAAACTCGTTTTACTCAACCATCATCAAATTTGCGAATATTTTTTAGAAAATCAAAAGGTAAATTCACATATTGTTTCAGAAGTGACAATTTTTAAAACTCGTTTTACTCAACTATCATTAAATTTGGGAATATTTTTTAGAAAATCAAAAGGTAAATTCACATATTGTTTCAGAAGTGACAATTTTTATAACTCGTTTTACTCAACTATCACCAAATTTGCAGTTATTTTTCAGAAGATCAAAAGGTAAATTCACATATTGTTTCAGAAGTGACAATTTTTAAAACTCGGTTTACTCAACTATCATCAAATTTTGCAAATATTTTTTAACAAAACTAAAAGGTAAATTCACATATTGTTTCAGAAGTGACAATTTTTAAAACTCGTTTTACTCAACTATCATCAAATTTGCGAATATTATTTAGAAAATCAAAAGGTAAATTCACATATTGTTTCAGAAGTGCCAATTTTTAAAACTCGTTTTACTCAACTATCATAAAATTTTCGAATATTTTTTAGAAAATCAAAAGGTAAATTCACATATTGTTTCAGAAGTGACCATTTTTTTAATTCGTTTTACTCAACTATCATCAAATTTGCGAATATTTTTTAACAAAATCAAAAAGTAAATTCACATATTGTTTCAGAAGTGCCAGTTTTTAAAACTACTTTTACTCAACTATCATCAAATTTGCGAATATTTTTTAGAAAATCAAAAGGAAAAATCCACATATTGTTTCAGAAGTGACAATTTTTAAAACTCGTTTTACTCAACTATCATAAAATTTGCGAATATTTTTTAACAAAATCAAAAGGTAAATTCACATATTGTTCTAGAAGTGACAATTTTTAAAACTCGTTTTACTCCATTATCATCAAATTTGCGAATATTTTTTAACAAACTCAAAAAGTAAATTGACATATTGTTTAAGAAGTGACAATTTTTATAACTCGTTTTACTCAACTATCATCAAATTTGCAGTTATTTTTTAGTAGATCAAAAGGTAAATTCACATATTGTTTCAGAAGTGACAATTTTTAAAACTCAGTTTACTCAACTATCATCAAATTTGCGAATATTTTTTAACAAAATCAAAAGGTAAATTCACATATTGTTTCAGAAGTGACAATTTTTAAAACTCGTTTTACTAAACTATCATCAAATTTACGAATATTATTTAGAAAATCAAAAGGTAAATTCGCATATTGTTTCGGAAGTGCCAATTTTTTAAACTCGTTTTACTCAACTATCATCAAATTTGCGAATATTTTTTAGAAAATCAAAAGGTAAATTCACATATTGTTTCAGAAGTGACAATTTTTTAAATTCGTTTTACTCAACTATCATCAAATTTGCGAATATTTTTTAGAAAATCAAAAGGAAAAATCCACATATTGTTTCAGAAGTGACCATTTTTAAAACTCGTTCTACTCAACTATCATCCAATTTGTGAATTTTTTTTAACAAAATCAAAAGGTAAATTCACATATTGTTTCAGAAGTGACAATTTTTAAAACTCGGTTTACTCAACTATCATCAAATTTTGCGAATATTTTTTAACAAACTCAAAAGGTAAATTCACATATTGTTTCAGAAGTGACAATTTTAAAACTCGTTTTACTCAACTATCATCAAATTTGCGAATATTTTTTAACAAAATCAAAAGGTAAATTCACATATTGTTTCAGAAGTGACAATTTTTAAAACTCGTTTTACTCAACTATCATCAAATTTGCGAATTTTTTTTAACAAAATCAAAAGGTAAATTCACATATTGTTTCAGAAGTGACAATTTTTAAAACTCGGTTTACTCAACTATCATCAAATTTGCGAATATTTTTTAACAAACTCAAAAGGTAAATTCACATATTGTTTCAGAAGTGCCAATTTTTTAACCCTGTTTTACTCAACTATCATCAAATTTGCGAATATTTTTTAGAAAATCAAAAGGTAAATTCACATATTGTTTCAGAAGTGCCAATTTTTAAAACTCGTTTTACTCAACTATCATCAAATTTGCGAATATCTTTTAAAAAATCAAAAGGTAAATTCACATATTGTTTCAGAAGTGCCAATTTTTTAAACTCGTTTTACTCAACTATCATCAAATTTGCGAATATATTTTAGAAAATCAAAAGGTAAATTACCATATTGTTTCAGAAGTGACAATTTTTAAAACTCGGTTTACTCAACTATCATCAAATTTGCGAATATTTTTTAACAAAATCAAAAGGTAAATTCACATATTGTTTCAGAAGTGCCAATTTTTAAAACTCGTTTTACTCAACTATCATCAAATTTGCGAATATTTTTTAGAAAATCAAAAGGTAAATTCACATATTGTTTCAGAAGTGACAATTTTTATAACTCGTTTTACTCAACTATCATCAAATTTGCGAATATTTTTTAGAAAATCAAAAGGAAAAATCCACATATTGTTTCAGAAGTGACAATTTTTAAAACTCGTTTTACTCAACTATCATAAAATTTGCGAATATTTTTTAACAAAATTAAAAGGTAAATTCACATATTGTTCTAGAAGTGACAATTTTTAAAACTCGTTTTACTCCACTATCATCAAATTTGCGAATATTTTTTAACAAACTCAAAAGGTAAATTCACATATTGTTTCAGAAGTGACAATTTTTATAACTCGTTTTACTCAACTATCATCAAATTTGCAGTTATTTTTTAGTAGATCAAAAGGTAAATTCACATATTGTTTCAGAAGTGACAATTTTTAAAACTCAGTTTACTCAACTATCATCTAATTTTGCGAATATTTTTTAACAAAATCAAAAGGTAAATTCACATATTGTTTCAGAAGTGCCAGTTTTTAAAACTACTTTTACTCAACTATCATCAAATTTGCGATTATTTTTTAACAAAATCAAAAGGTAAATTCACATATTGTTTCAGAAGTGACAATTTTTAAAACTCGTTTTACTAAACTATCATCAAATTTACGAATATTATTTAGAAAATCAAAAGGTAAATTCGCATATTGTTTCTGAAGTGCCAATTTTTTAAACTCGTTTTACTCAACTATCATCAAATTTGCGAATATTTTTTAGAAAATCAAAAGGTAAATTCACATATTGTTTCAGAAGTGACAATTTTTTAAATTCGTTTTACTCAACTATCATCAAATTTGCGAATATTTTTTTGAAAATCAAAAGGAAAAATCCACATATTGTTTCAGAAGTGACCATTTTTAAAACTCGTTCTACTCAACTATCATCCAATTTGTGAATTTTTTTTAACAAAATCAAAAGGTAAATTCACATATTGTTTCAGAAGTGACAATTTTTAAAACTCGGTTTACTCAACTATCATCAAATTTTGCGCATATTTTTTAACAAACTCAAAAGGTAAATTCACATATTGTTTCAGAAGTGACAATTTTAAAACTCGTTTTACTCAACTATCATCAAATTTGCGAATATTTTTTAACAAAATCAAAAGGTAAATTCACATATTGTTTCAGAAGTGACAATTTTTAAAACTCGTTTTACTCAACTATCATCAAATTTTTCTAATTTTTTTTAACAAAATCAAAAGGAAAAATCCACATATTGTTTTAGAAGTGACAATTTTTAAAACTCGTTTTACTCAACTATCATCAAATTTGCGAATATTTTTTAACAAACTCAAAAGGTAAATTCACATATTGTTTCAGAAGTGCCAATTTTTTAAACTCGTTTTACTCAACTATCATCAAATTTGCGAATATTTTTTAGAAAATCAAAAGGTAAATTCACATATTGTTTCAGAAGTGCCAATTTTTAAAACTCGTTTTACTCAACTATCATCAAATTTGCGAATATCTTTTTAAAAATCAAAAGGTAAATTCACATATTGTTTCAGAAGTGCCAATTTTTTAAACTCGTTTTACTCAACTATCATCAAATTTGCGAATATATTTTAGAAAATCAAAAGGTAAATTACCATATTGTTTCAGAAGTGACAATTTTTAAAACTCGGTTTACTCAACTATCATCAAATTTGCGAATATTTTTTAACAAAATCAAAAGGTAAATTCACATATTGTTTCAGAAGTGCCAATTTTTAAAACTCGTTTTACTCAACTATCATCAAATTTGCGAATATTTTTTAGAAAATCAAAAGGTAAATTCACATATTGTTTCAGAAGTGCCAATTTTTTAAACTCGTTTTACTCAACTATCATCAAATTTGCGAATATTTTTTAGAAAATCAAAAGGTAAATTCACATATTGTTTCAGAAGTGACAATTTTTAAAACTCGTTTTACTCCACTATCATTAAATTTGGGAATATTTTTTAGAAAATCAAAAGGTAAATTCACATATTGTTTCAGAAGTGACAATTTTTATAACTCGTTTTACTCAACTATCACCAAATTTGCAGTTATTTTTCAGAAGATCAAAAGGTAAATTCACATATTGTTTCAGAAGTGACAATTTTTAAAACTCGGTTTACTCAACTATCATCAAATTTTGCGAATATTTTTTAACAAAACTAAAAGGTAAATTCACATATTGTTTCAGAAGTGACAATTTTTAAAACTCGTTTTACTCAACTATCATCAAATTTGCGAATATTATTTAGAAAATCAAAAGGTAAATTCACATATTGTTTCAGAAGTGCCAATTTTTAAAACTCGTTTTACTCAACTATCATAAAATTTTCGAATATTTTTTAGAAAATCAAAAGGTAAATTCACATATTGTTTCAGAAGTGACCATTTTTTTAATTCGTTGTACTCAACTATCATCAAATTTGCGAATATTTTTTAACAAAATCAAAAAGTAAATTCACATATTGTTTCAGAAGTGCCAGTTTTTAAAACTACTTTTACTCAACTATCATCAAATTTGCGATTATTTTCTAACAAAATCAAAAGGTAAATTCACATATTGTTTCAGAAGTGCCAATTTTTAAAACTCGTTTTACTCAACTATCATCAAATTTGCGAATATTTTTTAGAAAATCAAAAGGAAAAATCCACATATTGTTTCAGAAGTGACAATTGTTAAAACTCGTTTTACTCAACTATCATAAAATTTGCGAATATTTTTTAACAAAATCAAAAGGTAAATTCACATATTGTTCTAGAAGTGACAATTTTTAAAACTCGTTTTACTCCACTATCATCAAATTTGCAGTTATTTCTTAGTAGATCAAAAGGTAAATTCACATATTGTTTCAGAAGTGCCAATTTTTTAAACTCGTTTTACTCAACTATCATCAAATTTGCGAATATTTTTTAGAAAATCAAAAGGTAAATTCACATATTGTTTCAGAAGTGACAATTTTTAAAACTCGTTTTACTCAACTATCATCAAATTTTGCGAATATTCTTTAACAAAATCAAAAGGTAAATTCACATATTGTTTCAGAAGTGCCAATTTTTTAAACTCGTTTTATCAACTATCATCAAATTTGCGAATATTTTTTAGAAAATCAAAAGGTTAATTACCATATTGTTTCAGAAGTGACAATTTTTAAAACTCGGTTTACTCTACTATCATCAAATTTGCGAATATTTTTTAACAAAATACAAAGGTAAATTCACATATTGTTTCAGAAGTGACAATTTTTAAAACTCGTTTTACTCAACTATCATCAAATTTGCGAATATTTTTTAGAAAATCAAAAGATAAATTCACATATTGTTTCAGAAGTGCCAATTTTTAAAACTCGTTTTATCAACTATAATCAAATTTGCGAATATTTTTTAGAAAATCAAAAGGTAAATTCACATATTGTTTCAGAAGTGACAATTTTTTAAACTCGTTTTACTCAACTATCATCAAATTTGCGAATATTATTTAACAAAATCAAAAAATAAATTCACATATTGTTTCAGAAGTGACAATTTTTAAAACTCGTTTTACTCAACTATCATCCAATTTGTGAATTTTTTTTAACAAAATCAAAAGGTAAATTCACATATTGTTTCAGAAGTGCCAATTTTTAAAACTCGGTTTACTCAACTATCATCAAATTTGCGAATATTTTTTAACAAAATCAGAAGGTAAATTCACATATTGTTTCAGAAGTGACAATTTTTAAAACTCGTTTTACTCGACTATCATCAAATTTGTGAATATTTTTTAACAAAATCAAAAGGTAATTCACATATTGTTTCAGAAATGACAATTTTAAAAAATTCGGTTTATTCAACTATCATAAAATTTGCGAATATTTTCTAGAAAATCAAAAGGTAAATTCACATATTGTTTCAGAAGTGACAATTTTTTAAACTCGTTTTACTCAACTATCATCAAATTTGTGAATATTTTTTAACAAAATCAAAAGGTAAATTCACATATTGTTTCAGAAGTGACAATTTTTAAAACTCGTTTTACTCAACTATCATCAAATTTTGCCAATATTTTTAAACAAAATCAAAAGGTAAATTCACATATTGTTTCAGAAGTGCCTGTTTTTAAAACTACTTTTACTCAACTATCATCAAATTTGCGAATATTTGTTAACAAAATCAAAAGGTAAATTCACATATTGTTTCAGAAGTGCCAATTTATAAAACTCGTTTTACTCAACTATCATCAAATTGCGAATATTTTTAAACAAAATCAAAAGGTAAATTCACATATTGTTTCGGAAGTGCCAGTTTTTAAAACTCGTTTTACTCAACTATCATCAAATTTGTAATTATTTTTTTACCATATCAAAAAGTAAATTCACATATTGTTTCAGAAGTGACAATTTTTAAAACTCGTTTTACTCAACTATCATAAAATTTGCGAATATTTTTTAACAAAATCAAAAGGTAAATTCACATATTGTTCTAGAAGTGACAATTTTTAAAACTCGTTTTACTCCACTATCATCAAATTTGCAGTTATTTCTTAGTAGATCAAAAGGTAAATTCACATATTGTTTCAGAAGTGCCAATTTTTTAAACTCGTTTTACTCAACTATCATCAAATTTGCGAATATTTTTTAGAAAATCAAAAGGTAAATTCACATATTGTTTCAGAAGTGACAATTTTTAAAACTCGTTTTACTCAACTATCATCAAATTTTGCGAATATTCTTAAACAAAATCAAAAGGTAAATTCACATATTGTTTCAGAAGTGTCAATTTTTTAAACTCGTTTTATCAACTATCATCAAATTTGCGAATATTTTTTAGAAAATCAAAAGGTTAATTACCATATTGTTTCAGAAGTGACAATTTTTAAAACTCGGTTTACTCTACTATCATCAAATTTGCGAATATTTTTTAACAAAATACAAAGGTAAATTCACATATTGTTTCAGAAGTGACAATTTTTAAAACTCGTTTTACTCAACTATCATCAAATTTGCGAATATTTTTTAGAAAATCAAAAGATAAATTCACATATTGTTTCAGAAGTGCCAATTTTTAAAACTCGTTTTATCAACTATCATCAAATTTGCGAATATTTTTTAGAAAATCAAAAGGTAAATTCACATATTGTTTCAGAAGTGACAATTTTTTAAACTCGTTTTACTCAACTATCATCAAATTTGCGAATATTATTTAACAAAATCAAAAAATAAATTCACATATTGTTTCAGAAGTGACAATTTTTAAAACTCGTTTTACTCAACTATCATCCAATTTGTGAATTTTTTTTAACAAAATCAAAAGGTAAATTCACATATTGTTTCAGAAGTGCCAATTTTTAAAACTCGGTTTACTCAACTATCATCAAATTTGCGAATATTTTTTAACAAAATCAGAAGGTAAATTCACATATTGTTTCAGAAGTGACAATTTTTAAAACTCGTTTTACTCGACTATCATCAAATTTGTGAATATTTTTTAACAAAATCAAAAGGTAATTCACATATTGTTTCAGAAATGACAATTTTAAAAAATTCGGTTTATTCAACTATCATAAAATTTGCGAATATTTTCTAGAAAATCAAAAGGTAAATTCACATATTGTTTCAGAAGTGACAATTTTTTAAACTCGTTTTACTCAACTATCATCAAATTTGTGAATATTTTTTAACAAAATCAAAAGGTAAATTCACATATTGTTTCAGAAGTGACAATTTTTAAAACTCGTTTTACTCAACTATCATCAAATTTTGCCAATATTTTTAAACAAAATCAAAAGGTAAATTCACATATTGTTTCAGAAGTGCCTGTTTTTAAAACTACTTTTACTCAACTATCATCAAATTTGCGAATATTTGTTAACAAAATCAAAAGGTAAATTCACATATTGTTTCAGAAGTGCCAATTTATAAAACTCGTTTTACTCAACTATCATCAAATTGCGAATATTTTTAAACAAAATCAAAAGGTAAATTCACATATTGTTTCGGAAGTGCCAGTTTTTAAAACTCGTTTTACTCAACTATCATCAAATTTGTAATTATTTTTTTACCATATCAAAAAGTAAATTCACATATTGTTTCAGAAGTGACAATTTTTAAAACTCGTTTTACTCAACTATCATCAAATTTGTGATTATTTTTTAACAATATCAAAAGGTAAATTCACATATTGTTTCAGAAGTGACAATTTTTAAAACTCGTTTTACTCAACTATCATCAAATTTGCGAATATTTTTTAGAAAATCAAAAGGTAAATTCACATATTGTTTCAGAAGTGACAATTTTTAAAACTCGTTTTACTCAACTATCATTTAATTTGGGAATATTTTTTAGAAAATCAAAAGGTAAATTCACATATGGTTTCAGAAGTGACAATTTTTAAAACTCGTTTTACTCAAGTATCATCAAATTTTGCGAATATTTTTTAACAAAATCAAAAGGTAAATTCACATATTGTTTCAGAAGTGACAATTTTTTAAACTCGTTTTACTCAACTATCATCATATTTGCGAATATTTTTTAGAAAATCAAAAGGTAAATTCACATATTGTTTCAGAAGTGACAATTTTTAAAACTCGTTTTACTCAACTATCATAAAATTTGCGAATATTTTTTAACAAAATCAAAAGGTAAATTCACATATTGTTTCAGAAGTGCCAGTTTTTAAAACTACTTTTACTCAACTATCATCAAATTTGCGATTATTTTTTAACAAAATCAAAAGGTAAATTCACATATTGTTTCAGAAGTGCCAATTTTTAAAACTCGTTTTACTCAACTATCATCAAATTTGCGAATATTTTTTAGAAAATCAAAAGGTAAATTCACATATTGTTTCAGAAGTGACAATTTTTAAAACTCGTTTTACTCAACTATCATAAAATTTGCGAATATTTTTTAACAAAATCAAAAGGTAAATTCACATATTGTTCTAGAAGTGACAATTTTTAAAACTCGTTTTACTCCACTATCATCAAATTTGCGAATATTTTTTAGAAAATCAAAAGGTAAATTCACATATTGTTTCAGAAGTGACAATTTTAAAACTCGTTTTACTCAACTATGATCAAATTTGCAAATATTTTTTAGAAAATCAAAAGGTAAATTCACATATTGTTTCAGAAGTGACAATTTTTAAAACTCGTTTTACTCAACTATCATAAAATTTGCGAATATTTTTTAACAAAATCAAAAGGTAAATTCACATATTGTTTCAGAAGTGACAATTTTTAAAACTCGTTTTACTCAACTATCATCAAATTTGCGAATATTTTTTAACAAACTCAAAAGGTAAATTCACATATTGTTTCAGAAGTGCCAATTTTTTAAACTCGTTTTACTCAACTATCATCAAATTTGTGAATATTTTTTAGAAAATCAAAAGGTAAATTCACATATTGTTTCAGAAGTGACAATTTTTAAAACTCGTTTTACTCAACTATCATCAAATTTTGCTAATATTTTTTAACAAAATCAAAAGGTAAATTCACACATTGTTTCAGAAGTGCCAATTTTTTAAACTCGTTTTATCAACTATCATCAAATTTGCGAATATTTTTTAGAAAATCAAAAGGTTAATTACCATATTGTTTCAGAAGTGACAATTTTTAAAACTCGGTTTACTCTACTATCATCAAATTTGCGAATATTTTTTAACAAAATACAAAGGTAAATTCACATATTGTTTCAGAAGTGACAATTTTTAAAACTCGTTTTACTCAACTATCATCAAATTTGCGAATATTTTTTAGAAAATCAAAAGATAAATTCACATATTGTTTCAGAAGTGCCAATTTTTAAAACTCCTTTTATCAACTATCATCAAATTTGCGAATATTTTTTAGAAAATCAAAAGGTAAATTCACATATTGTTTCAGAAGTGACAATTTTTTAAACTCGTTTTACTCAACTATCATCAAATTTGCGAATATTATTTAACAAAATCAAAAAATAAATTCACATATTGTTTCAGAAGTGACAATTTTTAAAACTCGTTTTACTCAACTATCATCCAATTTGTGAATTTTTTTTAACAAAATCAAAAGGTAAATTCACATATTGTTTCAGAAGTGCCAATTTTTAAAACTCGGTTTACTCAACTATCATCAAATTTGCGAATATTTTTTAACAAAATCAGAAGGTAAATTCACATATTGTTTCAGAAGTGACAATTTTTAAAACTCGTTTTACTCGACTATCATCAAATTTGTGAATATTTTTTAACAAAATCAAAAGGTAATTCACATATTGTTTCAGAAATGACAATTTTAAAAAATTCGGTTTATTCAACTATCATAAAATTTGCGAATATTTTCTAGAAAATCAAAAGGTAAATTCACATATTGTTTCAGAAGTGACAATTTTTTAAACTCGTTTTACTCAACTATCATCAAATTTGTGAATATTTTTTAACAAAATCAAAAGGTAAATTCACATATTGTTTCAGAAGTGACAATTTTTAAAACTCGTTTTACTCAACTATCATCAAATTTTGCCAATATTTTCAACAAAATCAAAAGGTAAATTCACATATTGTTTCAGAAGTGCCTGTTTTTAAAACTACTTTTACTCAACTATCATCAAATTTGCGAATATTTGTTAACAAAATCAAAAGGTAAATTCACATATTGTTTCAGAAGTGCCAATTTTTAAAACTCGTTTTACTCAACTATCATCAAATTGCGAATATTTTTAAACAAAATCAAAAGGTAAATTCACATATTGTTTCGGAAGTGCCAGTTTTTAAAACTCGTTTTACTCAACTATCATCAAATTTGTAATTATTTTTTTACCATATCAAAAAGTAAATTCACATATTGTTTCAGAAGTGACAATTTTTAAAACTCGTTTTACTCAACTATCATCAAATTTGTGATTATTTTTTAACAATATCAAAAGGTAAATTCACATATTGTTTCAGAAGTGACAATTTTTAAAACTCGTTTTACTCAACTATCATCAAATTTGCGAATATTTTTTAGAAAATCAAAAGGTAAATTCACATATTGTTTCAGAAGTAACAATTTTTAAAACTCGTTTTACTCAACTATCATTTAATTTGGGAATATTTTTTAGAAAATCAAAAGGTAAATTCACATATGGTTTCAGAAGTGACAATTTTTAAAACTCGTTTTACTCAAGTATCATAAAATTTTGCGAATATTTTTTAACAAAATCAAAAGGTAAATTCACATATTGTTTCAGAAGTGCCAGTTTTTAAAACTACTTTTACTCAACTATCATCAAATTTGCGATTATTTTTTAACAAAATCAAAAGGTAAATTCACATATTGTTTCAGAAGTGCCAATTTTTAAAACTCGTTTTACTCAACTATCATCATATTTGCGAATATTTTTTAGAAAATCAAAAGGTAAATTCACATATTGTTTCAGAAGTGACAATTTTTAAAACTCGTTTTACTCAACTATCATAAAATTTGCGAATATTTTTTAACAAAATCAAAAGGTAAATTCACATATTGTTTCAGAAGTGCCAGTTTTTAAAACTACTTTTACTCAACTATCATCAAATTTGCGATTATTTTTTAACAAAATCAAAAGGTAAATTCACATATTGTTTCAGAAGTGACAATTTTTTAAACTCGTTTTACTCAACTATCATCAAATTTGCGAATATTTTTTAGAAAATCAAAAGGTAAATTCACATATTGTTTCAGAAGTGACAATTTTTAAAACTCGTTTTACTAAACTATCATAAAATTTGCGAATATTTTTTAACAAAATCAAAAGGTAAATTCACATATTGTTCTAGAAGTGACAATTTTTAAAACTCGTTTTACTCCACTATCATCAAATTTGCGAATATTTTTTAGAAAATCAAAAGGTAAATTCACATATTGTTTCAGAAGTGACAATTTTAAAACTCGTTTTACTCAACTATGATCAAATTTGCAAATATTTTTTAGAAAATCAAAAGGTAAATTCACATATTGTTTCAGAAGTGACAATTTTTAAAACTCGTTTTACTCAACTATCATAAAATTTGCGAATATTTTTTAACAAAATCAAAAGGTAAATTCACATATTGTTTCAGAAGTGACAATTTTTAAAACTCGTTTTACTCAACTATCATCAAATTTGCGAATATTTTTTAACAAACTCAAAAGGTAAATTCACATATTGTTTCAGAAGTGCCAATTTTTTAAACTCGTTTTACTCAACTATCATCAAATTTGCGAATATTTTTTAGAAAATCAAAAGGTAAATTCACATATTGTTTCAGAAGTGACAATTTTAAAAACTCGTTTTACTCAACTATCATCAAATTTTGCGAATATTTTTCAACAAAATCAAAAGGTAAATTCACACATTGTTTCAGAAGTGCCAATTTTTTAAACTCGTTTTATCAACTATCATCAAATTTGCGAATATTTTTTAAAAAATCAAAAGGTTAATTACCATATTGTTTCAGAAGTGACAATTTTTAAAACTCGGTTTACTCTACTATCATCAAATTTGCGAATATTTTTTAACAAAATACAAAGGTAAATTCACATATTGTTTCAGAAGTGACAATTTTTAAAACTCGTTTTACTCAACTATCATCAAATTTGCGAATATTTTTTAGAAAATCAAAAGATAAATTCACATATTGTTTCAGAAGTGCCAATTTTTAAAACTCGTTTTATCAACTATCATCAAATTTGCGAATATTTTTTAGAAAATCAAAAGGTAAATTCACATATTGTTTCAGAAGTGACAATTTTTTAAACTCGTTTTACTCAACTATCATCAAATTTGCGAATATTATTTAACAAAATCAAAAAATAAATTCACATATTGTTTCAGAAGTGACAATTTTTAAAACTCGTTTTACTCAACTATCATCCAATTTGTCAATTTTTTTTAACAAAATCAAAAGGTAAATTCACATATTGTTTCAGAAGTGCCAATTTTTAAAACTCGGTTTACTCAACTATCATCAAATTTGCGAATATTTTTTAACAAAATCAGAAGGTAAATTCACATATTGTTTCAGAAGTGACAATTTTTAAAACTCGTTTTACTCGACTATCATCAAATTTGTGAATATTTTTTAACAAAATCAAAAGGTAATTCACATATTGTTTCAGAAATGACAATTTTAAAAAATTCGGTTTATTCAACTATCATAAAATTTGCGAATATTTTCTAGAAAATCAAAAGGTAAATTCACATATTGTTTCAGAAGTGACAATTTTTTAAACTCGTTTTACTCAACTATCATCAAATTTGTGAATATTTTTTAACAAAATCAAAAGGTAAATTCACATATTGTTTCAGAAGTGACAATTTTTAAAACTCGTTTTACTCAACTATCATCAAATTTTGCCAATATTTTTAAACAAAATCAAAAGGTAAATTCACATATTGTTTCAGAAGTGCCTGTTTTTAAAACTACTTTTACTCAACTATCATCAAATTTGCGAATATTTGTCAACAAAATCAAAAGGTAAATTCACATATTGTTTCAGAAGTGCCAATTTTTAAAACTCGTTTTACTCAACTATCATCAAATTGCGAATATTTTTAAACAAAATCAAAAGGTAAATTCACATATTGTTTCGGAAGTGCCAGTTTTTAAAACTCGTTTTACTCAACTATCATCAAATTTGTAATTATTTTTTTACCATATCAAAAAGTAAATTCACATATTGTTTCAGAAGTGACAATTTTTTAAACTCGTTTTACTCAACTATCATCAAATTTGTGATTATTTTTTAACAATATCAAAAGGTAAATTCACATATTGTTTCAGAAGTGACAATTTTTAAAACTCGTTTTACTCAACTATCATCAAATTTTCGAATATTTTTTAGAAAATCAAAAGGTAAATTCACATATGGTTTCAGAAGTGACAATTTTTAAAACTCGTTTTACTCAAGTATCATCAAATTTTGCGAATATTTTTTAACAAAATCAAAAGGTAAATTCACATATTGTTTCAGAAGTGCCAGTTTTTAAAACTACTTTTACTCAACTATCATCAAATTTGCGATTATTTTTTAACAAAATCAAAAGGTAAATTCACATATTGTTTCAGAAGTGCCAATTTTTAAAACTCGTTTTACTCAACTATCATCAAATTTGCGAATATTTTTTAGAAAATCAAAAGGTAAATTCACATATTGTTTCAGAAGTGACAATTTTTAAAACTCGTTTTACTCAACTATCATAAAATTTGCGAATATTTTTTAACAAAATCAAAAGGTAAATTCACATATTGTTTCAGAAGTGCCAGTTTTTAAAACTACTTTTACTCAACTATCATCAAATTTGCGATTATTTTTTAACAAAATCAAAAGGTAAATTCACATATTGTTTCAGAAGTGCCAATTTTTAAAACTCGTTTTACTCAACTATCATCAAATTTGCGAATATTTTTTAGAAAATCAAAAGGTAAATTCACATATTGTTTCAGAAGTGACAATTTTTAAAACTCGTTTTACTCAACTATCATAAAATTTGCGAATATTTTTTAACAAAATCAAAAGGTAAATTCACATATTGTTCTAGAAGTGACAATTTTTAAAACTCGTTTTACTCAACTATCATCAAATTTGCGAATATTTTTTAGAAAATCAAAAGGTAAATTCACATATTGTTTCAGAAGTGACAATTTTAAAACTCGTTTTACTCAACTATGATCAAATTTGCAAATATTTTTTAGAAAATCAAAAGGTAAATTCACATATTGTTTCAGAAGTGACAATTTTTAAAACTCGTTTTACTCAACTATCATAAAATTTGCGAATATTTTTTAACAAAATCAAAAGGTAAATTCACATATTGTTTCAGAAGTGACAATTTTTAAAACTCGTTTTACTCAACTATCATCAAATTTGCGAATATTTTTTAACAAACTCAAAAGGTAAATTCACATATTGTTTCAGAAGTGCCAATTTTTTAAACTCGTTTTACTCAACTATCATCAAATTTGCGAATATTTTTTAGAAAATCAAAAGGTAAATTCACATATTGTTTCAGAAGTGACAATTTTAAAAACTCGTTTTACTCAACTATCATCAAATTTTGCGAATATTTTTTAACAAAATCAAAAGGTAAATTCACACATTGTTTCAGAAGTGCCAATTTTTTAAACTCGTTTTATCAACTATCATCAAATTTGCGAATATTTTTTAGAAAATCAAAAGGTTAATTACCATATTGTTTCAGAAGTGACAATTTTTAAAACTCGGTTTACTCTACTATCATCAAATTTGCGAATATTTTTTAACAAAATACAAAGGTAAATTCACATATTGTTTCAGAAGTGACAATTTTTAAAACTCGTTTTACTCAACTATCATCAAATTTGCGAATATTTTTTAGAAAATCAAAAGATAAATTCACATATTGTTTCAGAAGTGCCAATTTTTAAAACTCGTTTTATCAACTATCATCAAATTTGCGAATATTTTTTAGAAAATCAAAAGGTAAATTCACATATTGTTTCAGAAGTGACAATTTTTTAAACTCGTTTTACTCAACTATCATCAAATTTGCGAATATTATTTAACAAAATCAAAAAATAAATTCACATATTGTTTCAGAAGTGACAATTTTTAAAACTCGTTTTACTACACTATCATCCAATTTGTGAATTTTTTTTAACAAAATCAAAAGGTAAATTCACATATTGTTTCAGAAGTGCCAATTTTTAAAACTCGGTTTACTCAACTATCATCAAATTTGCGAATATTTTTTAACAAAATCAGAAGGTAAATTCACATATTGTTTCAGAAGTGACAATTTTTAAAACTCGTTTTACTCGACTATCATCAAATTTGTGAATATTTTTTAACAAAATCAAAAGGTAATTCACATATTGGTTCAGAAGTGACAATTTTAAAAAATTCGGTTTATTCAACTATCATAAAATTTGCGAATATTTTCTAGAAAATCAAAAGGTAAATTCACATATTGTTTCAGAAGTGACAATTTTTAAAACTCGTTTTACTCAACTATCATCAAATTTGCGAATATTTTTTAACAAAATCAAAAAATAAATTCACATATTGTTTCAGAAGTGACAATTTTTAAAACTCGTTTTACTCAACTATCATCAAATTTTGCGAATTTTTTTTAACAAAATCAAAGGTAAATTCACATATTGTTTCGGAAGTTCCAATTTTTAAAACTCGGTTTACTCAACTATCATCAAATTTGCGAATATTTTTTAACAAAATCAAAAGGTAAATTCACATATTGTTTCAGAAGTGACAATTTTTAAAACTCGTTTTACTCAACTATCATCCAATTTGTGAATTTTTTTTAACAAAATCAAAAGGTAAATTCACATATTGTTTCAGAAGTGCCAACTTTTAAAACTCGGTTTACTCAACTATCATCAAATTTTGCGAATATTTTTTAACAAAACTAAAAGGTAAATTCACATATTGTTTCAGAAGTGACAATTTTTAAAACTCGTTTTACTAAACTATCATCAAATTTGCGAATATATTTTAGAAAATCAAAAGGTAAATTACCATATTGTTTCAGAAGTGACAATTTTTATAACTCGGTTTACTCAACTATCATCAAATTTGCGAATATTTTTTAACGAAATCAAAAGGTAAATTCACATATTGTTTCAGAAGTGCCAGTTTTTAAAACTACTTTTACTCAACTATCATCAAATTTGCGAATATTTGTTAACAAAATCAAAAGGTAAATTCACATATTGTTTCAGAAGTGCCAATTTTTAAAACTCGTTTTACTCAACTATCATCAAATTGCGAATATTTTTAAACAAAATCAAAAGGTAAATTCACATATTGTTTCGGAAGTGCCAATTTTTAAAACTCGTTTTACTCAACTATCATCAAATTTGTAATTATTTTTTTACCATATCAAAAAGTAAATTCACATATTGTTTCAGAAGTGACAATTTTTAAAACTCGTTTTACTCAACTATCATCAAATTTGTGATTATTTTTTAACAATATCAAAAAGTAAATTCACATATTGTTTCAGAAGTGACAATTTTTTAAACTCGTTTTACTCAACTATCATCAAATTTGCGAATATTTTTTAGAAAATCAAAAGGTAAATTCACATATTGTTTCAGAAGTGACAATTTTTAAAACTCGTTTTACTCAACTATCATTTAATTTGGGAATATTTTTTAGAAAATCAAAAGGTAAATTCACATATGGTTTCAGAAGTGACAATTTTTATAACTCGTTTTACTTAACTATCACCAAATTTGCAGTTATTTTTTAGAAAATCAAAAGGTAAATTCACATATTGTTTCAGAAGTGACAATTTTTAAAACTCGTTTTACTCAACTATCATCAAATTTGCGAATATATTTTAGAAAATCAAAAGGTAAATTCACATAGTGTTTCAGAAGTGACAATTTTTTTAATTTGTTTTACTCAACTATCATCAAATTTGCGAATATTTTTTAACAAAATCAAAAGGTAAATTCACATATTGTTTCAGAAGTGCCAATTTTTAAAACTCGTTTTACTCAACTATCATCAAATTTTGCGAATATTTTTTAACAAAATCAAAAGGTAAATTCACATATTGTTTCAGAAGTGACAATTTTTAAAACTCGTTTTACTCAACTATCATTAAATTTGTGAATATTTTTTAACAAAATCAAAAGGTAAATTCACATATTGTTTCAGAAGTGCCAGTTTTTAAAACTACTTTTACTCAACTATCATCAAATTTGTGAATATTTTTTAACAAAATCAAAAGGTAAATTCACATATTGTTTCAGAAGTGACAATTTTTAAAACTCGTTTTACTCAACTATCATCAAATTTTGCCAATATTTTTAAACAAAATCAAAAGGTAAATTCACATATTGTTTCAGAAGTGCCAGTTTTTAAAACTACTTTTACTCAACTATCATCAAATTTGCGAATATTTGTTAACAAAATCAAAAGGTAAATTCACATATTGTTTCAGAAGTGCCAATTTTTAAAACTCGTTTTACTCAACTATCATCAAATTGCGAATATTTTTAAACAAAATCAAAAGGTAAATTCACATATTGTTTCGGAAGTGCCAATTTTTAAAACTCGTTTTACTCAACTATCATCAAATTTGTAATTATTTTTTTACCATATCAAAAAGTAAATTCACATATTGTTTCAGAAGTGACAATTTTTAAAACTCGTTTTACTCAACTATCATCAAATTTGTGATTATTTTTTAACAATATCAAAAGGTAAATTCACATATTGTTTCAGAAGTGACAATTTTTAAAACTCGTTTTACTCAACTATCATCAAATTTGTGATTATTTTTTAACAATATCAAAAGGTAAAGTCACATATTGTTTCAGAAGTGCCAATTTTTTAAACTCGTTTCACTCAACTATCATCAAATTTGCAATTATTGTTTAACAAAATCAATAGGTAAATTCACATATTGTTTCAGAAGTGACAATTTTTAAAACTCGTGTTACTACACTATTATCCAATTTGTGAATATTTTTTAACAAAATCAAAAGGTAAATTCACATATTGTTTCAGAAGTGCCAATTTTTAATACTCGTTTTACTAAACTATCATCAAATTTGCGAATATATTTTAGAAAATCAAAAGGTAAATTACCATATTGTTTCAGAAGTGACAATTTTTATAACTCGGTTTACTCAACTATCATCAAATTTGCGAATATTTTTTAACGAAATCAAAAGGTAAATTCACATATTGTTTCAGAAGTGCCAGTTTTTAAAACTACTTTTACTCAACTATCATCAAATTTGCGAATATTTGTTAACAAAATCAAAAGGTAAATTCACATATTGTTTCAGAAGTGCCAATTTTTAAAACTCGTTTTACTCAACTATCATCAAATTGCGAATATTTTTAAACAAAATCAAAAGGTAAATTCACATATTGTTTCGGAAGTGCCAATTTTTAAAACTCGTTTTACTCAACTATCATCAAATTTGTAATTATTTTTTTACCATATCAAAAAGTAAATTCACATATTGTTTCAGAAGTGACAATTTTTAAAACTCGTTTTACTCAACTATCATCAAATTTGTGATTATTTTTTAACAATATCAAAAGGTAAATTCACATATTGTTTCAGAAGTGACAATTTTTAAAACTCGGTTTACTCAACTATCATCAAATTTGCGAATATTTTTTAGAAAATCAAAAGGTAAATTCACATATTGTTTCAGAAGTGACAATTTTTAAAACTCGTTTTACTCAACTATCATTTAATTTGGGAATATTTTTTAGAAAATCAAAAGGTAAATTCACATATGGTTTCAGAAGTGACAATTTTTATAACTCGTTTTACTTAACTATCACCAAAATTGCAGTTATTTTTTAGAAAATCAAAAGGTAAATTCACATATTGTTTCAGAAGTGACAATTTTTAAAACTCGTTTTACTCAACTATCATCAAATTTGCGAATATATTTTAGAAAATCAAAAGGTAAATTCACATAGTGTTTCAGAAGTGACAATTTTTTTAATTTGTTTTACTCAACTATCATCAAATTTGCGAATATTTTTTAACAAAATCAAAAGGTAAATTCACATATTGTTTCAGAAGTGACAATTTTTAAAACTCGTTTTACTCAACTATCATTAAATTTGTGAATATTTTTTAACAAAATCAAAAGGTAAATTCACATATTGTTTCAGAAGTGACAATTTTTTAAACTCGTTTTACTCAACTATCATCAAATTTGTGAATATTTTTTAACAAAATCAAAAGGTAAATTCACATATTGTTTCAGAAGTGACAATTTTTAAAACTCGTTTTACTCAACTATCATCAAATTTTGCCAATATTTTTAAACAAAATCAAAAGGTAAATTCACATATTGTTTCAGAAGTGCCAGTTTTTAAAACTACTTTTACTCAACTATCATCAAATTTGCGAATATTTGTTAACAAAATCAAAAGGTAAATTCACATATTGTTTCAGAAGTGCCAATTTTTAAAACTCGTTTTACTCAACTATCATCAAATTGCGAATATTTTTAAACAAAATCAAAAGGTAAATTCACATATTGTTTCGGAAGTGCCAATTTTTAAAACTCGTTTTACTCAACTATCATCAAATTTGTAATTATTTTTTTACCATATCAAAAAGTAAATTCACATATTGTTTCAGAAGTGACAATTTTTAAAACTCGTTTTACTCAACTATCATCAAATTTGTGATTATTTTTTAACAATATCAAAAGGTAAATTCACATATTGTTTCAGAAGTGACAATTTTCAAAACTCGTTTTACTCAACTATCATCAAATTTGTGATTATTTTTTAACAATATCAAAAGGTAAATTCACATATTGTTTCAGAAGTGCCAATTTTTTAAACTCGTTTCACTCAACTATCATCAAATTTGCAATTATTGTTTTACAAAATCAATAGGTAAATTCACATATTGTTTCAGAAGTGCCAATTTTTAAAACTCGTTTTACTCAACTATCATCAAATTGCGAATATTTTTAAACAAAATCAAAAGGTAAATTCACATATTGTTTCGGAAGTGCCAATTTTTAAAACTCGTTTTACTCAACTATCATCAAATTTGTAATTATTTTTTTACCATATCAAAAAGTAAATTCACATATTGTTTCAGAAGTGACAATTTTTAAAACTCGTTTTATACAACTATCATCAAATTTGTGATTATTTTTTAACAATATCAAAAGGTAAATTCACATATTGTTTCAGAAGTGACAATTTTTTAAACTCGTTTTACTCAACTATCATCAAATTTGTGAATATTTTTTAACAAAATCAAAAGGTAAATTCACATATTGTTTCAGAAGTGACAATTTTTAAAACTCGTTTTACTCAACTATCATCAAATTTTGCCAATATTTTTAAACAAAATCAAAAGGTAAATTCACATATTGTTTCAGAATTGCCAGTTTTTAAAACTACTTTTATTCAACTATCATCAAATTTGCGAATATTTGTTAACAAAATCAAAAGGTAAATTCACATATTGTTTCAGAAGTGCCAATTTTTAAAACTCGTTTTACTCAACTATCATCAAATTGCGAATATTTTTAAACAAAATCAAAAGGTAAATTCACATATTGTTTCGGAAGTGCCAATTTTTAAAACTCGTTTTACTCAACTATCATCAAATTTGTAATTATTTTTTTACCATATCAAAAAGTAAATTCACATATTGTTTCAGAAGTGACAATTTTTAAAACTCGTTTTACTCAACTATCATCAAATTTGTGATTATTTTTTAACAATATCAAAAGGTAAATTCACATATTGTTTCAGAAGTGACAATTTTCAAAACTCGTTTTACTCAACTATCATCAAATTTGTGATTATTTTTTAACAATATCAAAAGGTAAATTCACATATTGTTTCAGAAGTGCCAATTTTTTAAACTCGTTTCACTCAACTATCATCAAATTTGCAATTATTGTTTTACAAAATCAATAGGTAAATTCACATATTGTTTCAGAAGTGCCAATTTTTAAAACTCGTTTTACTCAACTATCATCAAATTGCGAATATTTTTAAACAAAATCAAAAGGTAAATTCACATATTGTTTCGGAAGTGCCAATTTTTAAAACTCGTTTTACTCAACTATCATCAAATTTGTAATTATTTTTTTACCATATCAAAAAGTAAATTCACATATTGTTTCAGAAGTGACAATTTTTAAAACTCGTTTTATACAACTATCATCAAATTTGTGATTATTTTTTAACAATATCAAAAGGTAAATTCACATATTGTTTCAGAAGTGACAATTTTTTAAACTCGTTTTACTCAACTATCATCAAATTTGTGAATATTTTTTAACAAAATCAAAAGGTAAATTCACATATTGTTTCAGAAGTGACAATTTTTAAAACTCGTTTTACTCAACTATCATCAAATTTTGCCAATATTTTTAAACAAAATCAAAAGGTAAATTCACATATTGTTTCAGAATTGCCAGTTTTTTAAACTACTTTTACTCAACTATCATCAAATTTGCGAATATTTGTTAACAAAATCAAAAGGTAAATTCACATATTGTTTCAGAAGTGCCAATTTTTAAAACTCGTTTTACTCAACTATCATCAAATTGCGAATATTTTTAAACAAAATCAAAAGGTAAATTCACATATTGTTTCGGAAGTGCCAATTTTTAAAACTCGTTTTACTCAACTATCATCAAATTTGTAATTATTTTTTTACCATATCAAAAAGTAAATTCACATATTGTTTCAGAAGTGACAATTTTTAAAACTCGTTTTACTCAACTATCATCAAATTTGTGATTATTTTTTAACAATATCAAAAGGTAAATTCACATATTGTTTCAGAAGTGACAATTTTCAAAACTCGTTTTACTCAACTATCATCAAATTTGTGATTATTTTTTAACAATATCAAAAGGTAAAGTCACATATTGTTTCAGAAGTGCCAATTTTTTAAACTCGTTTCACTCAACTATCATCAAATTTGCAATTATTGTTTAACAAAATCAATAGGTAAATTCACATATTGTTTCAGAAGTGACAATTTTTAAAACTCGTGTTACTACACTATTATCCAATTTGTGAATATTTTTTAACAAAATCAAAAGGTAAATTCACATATTGTTTCAGAAGTGCCAATTTTTAATACTCGTTTTACTAAACTATCATCAAATTTGCGAATATATTTTAGAAAATCAAAAGGTAAATTACCATATTGTTTCAGAAGTGACAATTTTTATAACTCGGTTTACTCAACTATCATCAAATTTGCGAATATTTTTTAACGAAATCAAAAGGTAAATTCACATATTGTTTCAGAAGTGCCAGTTTTTAAAACTACTTTTACTCAACTATCATCAAATTTGCGAATATTTGTTAACAAAATCAAAAGGTAAATTCACATATTGTTTCAGAAGTGCCAATTTTTAAAACTCGTTTTACTCAACTATCATCAAATTGCGAATATTTTTAAACAAAATCAAAAGGTAAATTCACATATTGTTTCGGAAGTGCCAATTTTTAAAACTCGTTTTACTCAACTATCATCAAATTTGTAATTATTTTTTTACCATATCAAAAAGTAAATTCACATATTGTTTCAGAAGTGACAATTTTTAAAACTCGTTTTACTCAACTATCATCAAATTTGTGATTATTTTTTAACAATATCAAAAGGTAAATTCACATATTGTTTCAGAAGTGACAATTTTTAAAACTCGGTTTACTCAACTATCATCAAATTTGCGAATATTTTTTAGAAAATCAAAAGGTAAATTCACATATTGTTTCAGAAGTGACAATTTTTAAAACTCGTTTTACTCAACTATCATTTAATTTGGGAATATTTTTTAGAAAATCAAAAGGTAAATTCACATATGGTTTCAGAAGTGACAATTTTTATAACTCGTTTTACTTAACTATCACCAAAATTGCAGTTATTTTTTAGAAAATCAAAAGGTAAATTCACATATTGTTTCAGAAGTGACAATTTTTAAAACTCGTTTTACTCAACTATCATTAAATTTGTGAATATTTTTTAACAAAATCAAAAGGTAAATTCACATATTGTTTCAGAAGTGACAATTTTTTAAACTCGTTTTACTCAACTATCATCAAATTTGTGAATATTTTTTAACAAAATCAAAAGGTAAATTCACATATTGTTTCAGAAGTGACAATTTTTAAAACTCGTTTTACTCAACTATCATCAAATTTTGCCAATATTTTTAAACAAAATCAAAAGGTAAATTCACATATTGTTTCAGAAGTGCCAGTTTTTAAAACTACTTTTACTCAACTATCATCAAATTTGCGAATATTTGTTAACAAAATCAAAAGGTAAATTCACATATTGTTTCAGAAGTGCCAATTTTTAAAACTCGTTTTACTCAACTATCATCAAATTGCGAATATTTTTAAACAAAATCAAAAGGTAAATTCACATATTGTTTCGGAAGTGCCAATTTTTAAAACTCGTTTTACTCAACTATCATCAAATTTGTAATTATTTTTTTACCATATCAAAAAGTAAATTCACATATTGTTTCAGAAGTGACAATTTTTAAAACTCGTTTTACTCAACTATCATCAAATTTGTGATTATTTTTTAACAATATCAAAAGGTAAATTCACATATTGTTTCAGAAGTGACAATTTTCAAAACTCGTTTTACTCAACTATCATCAAATTTGTGATTATTTTTTAACAATATCAAAAGGTAAATTCACATATTGTTTCAGAAGTGCCAATTTTTTAAACTCGTTTTACTCAACTATCATCAAATTTGCGAATATTTTTTAACAAAATCAAAAGGTAAATTCACATTGTTTCAGAAGTGCCAATTTTTAAAACTCGTTTTACTAAACTATCATCAAATTTGCGATTATTTTTTAGAAAATCAAAAGGTAAATTCACATATTGTTTCAGAAGTGCCAATTTTTAAAACTCGGTTTACTCTACTATCATCAAATTTGCAATTATTGTTTAACAAAATCAATAGGTAAATTCACATATTGTTTCAGAAGTGACAATTTTTAAAACTCGTTTTACTCAACTATTATCAAATTTGCGATGATGTTTTAACAAAATCAAAAGGCAAATTTTTATGTTTTAGTTAACCAAGTCTTTTTCAGGAGATTATAATATACAAGAAAATGCTTCATTTCCATGGTTGCCATAGCATGTACAGGGTGACCCCCCCCCAAAAAAAAACGGGCCCCAACTCTAATTAGGCCTAGTTTCTTAGTGTTTCGTCCGAATGAAATGAATTTTTGGTCATAACTAGTTCATGATATTCAAAACATCACATCAAAACACTAGGGTCTTTGGCCTTTTTTTCTCCGTTCTACAGCATGTGTTCTAGATGGTCTCTATTAAGCTCCATGCATTTCTTGAGGCGCAGAACGAAGTTGTCCATGACGTTCTTACAGACTGAATTGGGAATTGCTCTCATCTCCTCCCTGATGGCTTCCTTGAGGTCACCCTGTATTAGACTTTTACAGGGTGGCTGTATTAACTGTTAACGCGTTTTGTTCAAATAAAAAAGGGGTTTATTCCTTTAGGTTAGAACCAATCTTGTAATACATTTTCGACTTCCATTTGTACCAAGTGCTATTGAGTAAGAAAAGATGGATTGTCAACACATTTACCAAATAGCGACATTTTTATTGATGTATACTTCATCATGAAGAATTATATTTTTTATTTTTATATATTTATAAATAAGTTTTCAATTATCACTAATGTATTAAAACTAGT